>CM046849.1:10236701-10301701 GCA_025618425.1 Heliocidaris tuberculata | reverse complement strand
TTTATTGCGTAATACCTGGGCGCCGATGGGGCCTATAGCTGGTCTACTCATCGAGGCAAACTTGCTCGTCATCATGCACTTCTGCCATCGGTCGTTCAACCGTGATTAAATTCTCATCATGTTTTAATGATGTGTGATCAGAGATAAATTGATAATAGATTAATTCAATGTCAAAATATGTCAAGAATAATTCATGCACATGTGGAAATGTCGATGGTGTCTAACGTGGAATTAAATTAGCTTGCCTATTATATGGAAAGATCTTACATTTCTCAACGTATGCTCTATATCAATGCCCTGCACCAATTTGTTTGTAAGTTTCTCTTTGCACATGTTGCACTTGCAATTCAAGCAAAGCCGACGGTAGAATGGGTTTGGGGGTATACGTCACAACCCATCCCCTTCAAAATTTCGGATCGACAAATTTGCATTTTCTCAAGCTTTCGTCGGAAAATAGCAAATCTTATTACTTTAATTGTTGATATTGTTTATTTTTTATATTATTTCGTTTTATTTATTTATTCATTTATTTATTTTTTTTTTAATTTGATCCGACTCCTCACTTTAAAATAGGGTAGCGACGCTCTTGTATTCAAAAGTATATGCTCATGCTGGCCTGGCACTAGAGGATTATTATGGAAACTAGTGTAGTTGTATTGACATGACAAACCATTACAAACTCGACATCATTATAACACCATTATGCATATCATCTGATCATTATGGAGGAACATTCCTTCCTGCAATCTATGTGCAAAGTCATCATTCAGTGAGATGAAATATCCATGAAGAAGGGAGACATATGTCTAGCCCGTTGTTAGGGATCATACGTGTCAGTTTCCCCTTTCTTCAAATGTCACGGTTTGATCAGAGTCCAAATACCTCCATCGTTCAGGGACCTTTAAACGCAACGACATCCAACATTTATGGAAAATATTTTAATATTACTAGTATTGATCACGAAATTTTTTTATTTTTTCATTCATTATTGTTCAAAAAAAAATATTTGCAATCGTTTAAAATCGTTCGTATTAAATGATTTATCTGTCTATTTGCCTAATATACAGATCTTTTACACAAAAGGTCTCTCTCCTCTCTATTCGTTTGCTATCCGTTTGTTATATGTATTTTCTTTTGTTTGCTGGGGGCTTGTTATGTTTTTTGTTTTTTGTTTGGTTTATCTGTTTGGTTTTTTCTTTTTTTCTTTCTTAGTCTCTGTAATGCAATGGAATATATCTTATGTTTGATATGTTGCAGACTCCACCAAATTGGTGTCATGTCAGCTGGGTCTCAGCGCCGCAGTATCCGAAGACGAAATACTAATGGGAGCTGTAGGAAAGTACAAGGCTAGAGGTAATGTATCGTTCAAACTGATTCGTAAACTGACAGCACATGACACCGACAGGATGAGACCGAAAGTTCAGAACACGTCCACGAGAGCGACAACGACATGATTGCATGAGGGAAAATGTCGGTCTCGTGGGTTATTGGTTTAATTAACATCAAAAAAGCAAGACCGCCATTGCCGGTCTAGTGGGCTGTCAGTCTCATGGGTTTTCGGTCTAGTTGGCAGTCGGTCTAGTAGGCTTTCGGTCTCTCATGTGTCGGTATCGTGGGCTGTAGCCGAAGAAAAGGTGTCATTCATCCTAATTTGTCCCAGAATAACAACAACAGTTCACGTTTATATGCAGCATATTCTATTTTGATATTGATGCGATTTCAGAGTGAAAAAAAAAATTCCCTGACTATGCGACCACTTTTATTGGTTAAGTTATTATATATCATGTCATGTGCCTGCAAATTTTATAAAATGTCATTGTTCACGTAAAAAGTATTTGAGAGTAATGTAATGTCTGCTGTGTTAAATCATTGACTGTGATTCATATGTAATACATGTTATTTAATGATACACAATGTATATCGCAATCATTCTTTGTCTGTCGTGATGTTTTGAAATCGTCAGAATGAAACAACTTTACTAAATCTTTTTGAAAAGAATAAGCAATGAAATTTCCGTCCCTCTGACTGGACTTTAAATGGAGGCCCCGTGCAGAGGAGAGTCACCACTGCACTATTCGAACAAGAGTAGGGGAAAACCCCTGTGTAGTAGTATACCTGCACATCCTAATCAGTTACATGTATATCGGAAGGAGAAACCCCAAGGGTTACAGTGATCATGTAGCTTCATGCAGTGATTCAGTTCGCTTTACCCTCCCAGGCACAGGTGACGCCAAAAACTTAATAATAATAATAATAATAAATACTGGACACGGACATTGTACGCGGGGCTACACAAACATGTGGCATAGGAAATGTGGTCCAAACTTACCAACTATTTTGTAGTCATCACTGAAATTTTGAGTAATTTAAGAGCATTTTTTTTTCAGTGACATTGGTACCGTGACATTCTTGCATGTGGGAAAGAAAAGAAATGAGAAAGCTCACAAACTACTAATTTCCACGTTTAATAGTAGACAAAATTATCATTCTTTCGTGAAGTATCAGCGATACTTTTCATGGTTGAAAAACTGAATTGTTGGTTTAGTTTTTCAGGGTAACTACACAGGCGTATGGGTGGGGGGGCTTGGGGGCTGCATTCCCCCCCCCCCAAAAAAAAAAAAAAAAAATCCACTACTAAAAAAGAAAGAAAAAGAAAAGGAAAAAATAGAAAAGAAAGGAGAAGGAAAGAAAGAAAAGGAAGAAGAAAGAAAGAAAGAAAGATAAAAAGAAAAGGCATTCATTTTATAAACCCCCTGGCTAGAAAAAAATGTATTTTTCTGATTGAAGTAGTACGTCAGTTAGAACGTATAAATGGCTGAATTGTCTTAGTATCTCACCTTCAATATAAATATATGCATCTTATATACTTTTTATCACAGTTTTCTTATAAAAGGAGGGGACTTTCCTGTTATACCCAAACCAGCCCCTTTACAATATATGCTCACACACTATCGTGAAATTCGAAACTGAGGGAAGTCAATAATAATAATACATCACACTACTCAGGCTAAGAAGTGCTCTCGAATGCAAACACTCACTATTCACAATAGAAAATCCTTTTAATCCACTTAAACTTTAAATTAAAGAAAACTTATAAACAGATATTGAATAGGCAGAGAATAATTATACCCTGAAATTGAAAGTCGCAAAAATATTAATGATGATTTAAGTTGCATATATATATATATATATATATATAGTGGGATGAATTCAAACCAAAGATGACGCAGGATACTCAGGAAATTTAAGCTTTCGTCTTTCGACTTCTTCAGAAATTTATTATTTGCTGCATGTACTTCTCTCCCCCCCCCCCCCCCCCCCTCATTCACATGATTTATATATGAGTATAGTATGTATTACGATCCTGGCGCTTTAGAAAATACTTCAATTTATTCTTACTGGCGCAGCCCCTTCAACATTTTTGGCTCATTACGATTACGCCACTGGGTAACACCATGTAATCTTTCAAAGAAAGAAGAGCACTGAGAAGGGCTGGTGAGCTCCGCTAAGAGCTCTGTGGTGCTCGACGTTTCGATCAGTATGCTCTGATCGTCATCAGGAGAATGACTAGAACACTGCCTAGTGGAGGCTATTTATTGCCTACGAAGGGATCCTATTCAAAGCCTGCTTGAGAGCCACAGAACCACACTTAGCGGAGCTCACCGGCCCCTTTCAGGGCTCTTATTCCTTGAAAGATTACATGGTGTAACCCTGAAAAACTAAACCTACAGTTCAACATTATTTTCTTTCGTCGATATAGGTCAAGTCCACGTAGCAGCTCTGTATGAAACCCTTGGTTCGTATTCATCTCGAGAACCTAAGCAACTCCAAGTAAGTGATTACAAAGGTAAGTTGATGTTCCATTGTGTCAAAATACAGGCCCAACAAATTCAATTCATTTCAATTCATTTGATTCAATAGTCCATAAAAACATCAAAAATACACTTATACAGCGTATATAAAACAATGAAATACAATCAAATGAGGAGATACAATACAATTTTTCATAAGAATACAAAAATAAATACAGTTAACATTTAAGCAGTATGGAAGTATTAGGAACTTAGCAGGAAGGCAGTGCCTTATATAAAGCCAAGTCCAATGAGAGGAAAACAGGTTACTAGTATTCAGAGAGAAAAAGAAAGAAGAAAAAAACACGCACACACACACAAACAAACCCCCAAAACATAGAACACACGTACACACACACACACAATATATATATATATATATATATATATATATATATATAATTATAAAGTAAATGACGTTTAAGACGCTTTTTAAAATATATTTAATGATGGGCTTAATCTAATATGGTTTGGCAAGTCATTCCATATCTTGGGTCCCGTATAAAATACAGATTTCTGAAAAGATGTTAATCGTGCCTTAGGTAAATGATAATTATGTAAGTTTCTACAGAAATCAAAGATGTGTTGCACTTCGGTCGTATCTGTAATGCATTGCAGTTTACACATCAGCTCTTTCTAAAGCCCACGCCAGTTGTATTCACTTTGGGATGCCTATAACTTCGTCATGGACTGTGGCAATGGAGTAAATTCATTTTATTGGATCATTATACATGTATGTTCAAATTATTTAAGCAGAAACAGTTCAGTTAATTCAGTCTATTCCACTTCTGTTCTGTACTGACCCATGCCAGGGACACACTTCCTTGTTCGTATTATCATGAAATTGATATTGATTCTTCACGGTCATCTTTCTGTCCTTACGTCCTCCAGGTTACTCGGTGTCATTCGGTGATTTCGATGGTGATACACTGAACGAGTACATCGTCGGCACACCCCGCGGAGCCTTGAATCGAGGAATGGTGAGTGAATGTTTGTCGATGACGATACTAACTGGACTTCATGATTTGTCGACAATAGTGGAAATCCACTATTTTGGGGGCGTCGCACTACAGATTACCACTTTGGAATGGATTCCACTATGATTGGAGTGCATTCAACTCCAAAGGAAGTGATCCTGAGTATAACTCCTTAACCCTTTCAAGACAATCTACCACATTTTGTGGTTTGGCTTTTGATTCAGAGCTCAAAAAAATATACCAGATGCATGAGTAGAAAGAGCAAAATTTTCTGCCCACACTATGTCCATTTTTGTTGCATGACCATATTGTGTTTGATGCCAGGAATTTTAAAAACGAGAATAAGCTTTGAAATCCTTAAATTGGCAACACATTGAGATGTTCAAAATCCTTGTTTTTTCATCAAAATTGGCAATTTTTCAACGTTTCGACATAATGTTAACCATGTATATTGTTTTAAAAGATATTACACCGTATTAAAACCATGAAGCACTAAAGGAAAATTTTTATTGTTGCCAATTTGAAGAACAAAATGTGATCAATTTAGCCCTCAAATAAATAATTCCTGTCCTGAAAGGGTTAAAAGTGGATTTCCACTCTTCGGCATTACGAGAGTAGGGGTATACTCATGAAGTGGTGGTCAGGTTAGCCTTGAATAGAGGAATGGTGAAGGGATATAGTGAGTCAGTGTTTGTCCATGGACATACTAACTGGACTCCAAGGTTGTCTGGGGCCCTTTTGTCTCGTCATCACTGGCATAGCTACAGGGGGCAAGAAGGGTATGTGCCCCCCCCCCCTCCACACTGTAAAAAGGCAACAACAACAACAACAAAGAAAGAGAGCAAAAAGAGTGAGAGGGAAGGCAACATAAGCCCCCTCCCCTTCCACACCCTTAGCCACTCGACTTTCTTATCTTTCACATTTTATTCACCAAATATTAAGACCAGTGCTCCCAATGATACCAGTGTTTCGTCAATGGCTGGACCCACACTACTCCATTGCTCCTGATCTGGGCAGGGCCCCGTTTCATAAAAACTTGTTATCAAGAACAAGTATAAAAATTTGTTATAAGCTACTGAAATCCTTGAATCTGATGGGCTGAGAGCAAATTTTTCATAGAAATGAGGCAGTTGTTATTGATAACAGGTTTATGAAACGGGGCCCAAGGGTACCTCAACCCCCCCCCCCCCCCTCCCCCATCACCGCCGATACTTGTAGCAAGTTCTGCTGATGGATAATAGATTATTCAATAACTTCATCATTGAAAAATTTGAGCAAAATCAAATGAAAAGTAAGCTATGAGTTAAAGAAAACGAAATGGTTTGATATGGATATGACAAATCATCTTCAGATTAAGCATGAAATTACCTGAGGTTATACTGACACGAAAACAGGTGCATGGGGTACACACAATGTACCTTAGCATCGACCTATTCTGTTTCAATAAACATGAGGCTGCCATGGGTCTCCTGCACTCTCTCTCTCTCTCTCTCTCTCTCTCTCTCTCTCTCTCTCTCTCTCTCTTTCTTTCTCTCTCTTTCTCTCTCTCTCTCTCTCTCTCTCTTTCTTTCTCTCTCTCTTTCTTTCTCTCTCTCTCTCTCTCTCTCTTTCTTGCTAGATATATCGTATAATGTATAATTCAACAGCTCATATTTCCATAATCGATGGAGTAATCTTCACACGATTTCAGCCAGTACTACTAATAGTGTACCTGGTGGATCTATCTTCTAAGTATGCTAAGTCTTATCAGCTTTAATAGATTCACCATTTTATTTTTTATTTTTCTTTTCATTTTCCTATGTAAAAAAAAAAACAAACGTATATGCTATTTCATCTCAATATATATGTGTGTATTCATTTCGGAAATCCAATGAAATCCACTGAGAAAAACTGCACTGTACATATGAGCGCTGTGAAAGAAATCAATGTTGTTTTGTTGTGGGGGTTTTTTCCTCGCTAAAGTATTGGTGATAGATACTAGCTCTTTTCAAATAAGATTCATACTGATCTTTTTTTATGATCAGTGTATAATTAATAAGTTATGAACCTTACAGTGATTTATTAACTTTGTGAAAAATTGTAAAATCAGCTCAAATGCCAGTGAGTTGTGTGCAGTCCTCTAACTACATATATGATTAAGGATATGTGAAAGTATGAGAGAAAATGGAACCCGTTTACTATCCTAAAAAAGAGAAAATCGCGATCAATCGCTAGCGCAAGTCGCTCGGCTTCTTCGCTGCGCTGCAGTCACAAAAACCAAGCACCAGCGCTTGGCGATTTCAGAGCGGGTTTCCAGCCCGTACGGTATTCTGTGATAGAGCGAGGTATGCCAACCGTAAGAGTTCTTTAGGGTTCGGTGGTACTCTATCCCGGCATCAATGTTCAATCGTAAATATCTTGATATATAAACGACCGATCAGCTTATAAAACTCAGGCGATTCCTGTCTGAGCTAAAGATTTGCAATTATGATTACAGCATTAGCTGGAACAGTGATTTTTTTTTTTCAATCCTGGGCAAAGTTAATCAATCCCTTTAAGGGTAAAGTTGAACGATGTTCCGACTATAACATCGTGTGAAAGAAACTGTCTGGAAGTTATCAGGAATAATTGATAATGTAGCAAATAAGAATAGTTGTGTACTGGGGAGCGTTTCATCAAGTGTTTTTGTCAGTGTTTTTTTACCGACAACTGTTATAAGCTAATGAAATCCACGCATCTGATTGGCTGAGAGCAAATCACTGACAAAACGCTTGATGAAACGCTCTCCTGATGAAGTTTTGCATGGTACCCTTCACCAGAACTTAACCTCCTCCATAACTATGACATCATTGACGGACTGTTCCTATTCTCCTCTTGAAGGTATCTATACTTGACGTTTCTCTGTCAGAGATTAACGTAATGGAAGGGTCGGAGATGGGCGAGTATTTTGGACATTCTGCAACCGGATCAGACCTCAACGGCGATGGGTAAAGTAGATGTTTATGTTTTATTGCAGAGGTTTGTAGTAGATTAGTCGAGTGGCTTAAACACGTCTTGGCTGGCCTGGAGACGCGGTATTAATGTCCTTAAAGGGAAATCCTACCTTTATAGCAAGTTGCTTTAAAAGAAAGAGGAAAAATCAGAGAAGCAGATTGGTGAAAGTTTGAACGAAATCGGACAAGCAATAAGAAAGTTATGAATTTTTGAAAGTTGTAATCACTATGCATATGGGAATTTCAAATTGGCCGAATATGTAATGTCACTGTGATGTAGCTGTGGACAACTCCCCCATTCGCTCTAACACACAAAATGACTAAAATGTCACTTTTTTTCAAAATGCATTACTCAGTAGGATCTTTTCGTTCATGAGGACCTATGACAATATGCTATCTCCAATATATTTTGAGTACTGCCCCGAGGGTAAAAGCGCCTCGAAGAAAACCGCAAATTAATGATATTTTTGTGTACGACAAATGGGAGAGTTGTCCACAAAAATGTCACAATTGACTCACCAATTTGCCAATTTGAGATTCGCATAGATGTAGTGATCTCATTTTTCAAACATCCATAACTTTCTTATTCCTTGTCCGATTTCTTTCAAACTTTCGCCATTCTGTTTGTCTTATTTTTCTGCTTTCACACAAATCATCTTATTACCAAGGTTGGATTGCCCTTTAATCTGCATTTGCCCCTATCCACCCAGGTGTTAATGGGTACCTGCACTGCAAAAACCAGGGTGTTAATTCAACACCATCTCGGTATTAATATTGGACTACACCAGATAAGTGTTAAAACAGCACCAATTTCTAATCAAACTGGTGTTGTTTTAACACTTCTATGGTGTAGTCCAAATATCAAACTGGTGTTGTTTTAACACTTATCTGGTGTAGTCCAGTATTGACACCGAGATGGTGTTGAATTAACACCCTTATTTTTGCAGTGTGGTAGGACGGAGTTCCTTGAATGCTTGCTGTAAGCACCGAAATCAGTAGCCTGACAATGTGACTTTGGTATTCGTTTCACATAAAGTGCGCAAATACGTTTCATTTCTTCTGAATGTTAACTTATAATTAGTTTCTCAAATTCTTTATGATGAATTAATCTGATAATGTTCATCGTTTCCCTAGGTATGACGAGCTGATCGTTTCAGCACCTATGTTCAGCAACCAGGATGACAAGCGCTACGATGTCGGTAGAGTTTACATATACCACAATAACCGCGATGTGAGTGTAGCGAAAAAATGTTTCAAACTAGTAACCCTCACCAAATAAACCATCGGTACACTGTAAAAAAAAAATTTGCCGTTTTTTCGCGGGAAATTTCCTGGCAGTCAGGATGCCGGGAATGCCCGTTTCTCCACAGTATATCTAAATAACAGGTTCCCGTTTTTTTGTTAAATAGTAGAAACTTTAATTTCTAACAGGAAAATCTATGTAAATTAAAACGGAATCATGGAAACGATTTGCAATTTAACAGGGTAACTTGTTAGAATATGAGAAAATGTCTTTTTTTAAAGTGTTTTATGTCGGGCGATCGAAAATATATGATGATTTCCGGTAAACCAACAAACTTGCTGTTGTTTTACAGGAAAAAGACTGTAAAATTGAAATAACGGCGATAACTTGTAATTTCAAGGGCCAAAAAACTTGTAGTTTTACAGTTATTTCTTACAGTGTACGTAAAAAAAAAGACATATGTATTTACTAATCTTATGGATTATACTTTGTACTAAATGAAATGTTCATAATTTTGTGTTTTTCGTTCAGAAGTATGACTATTTAAAGAAAGTGATTACGGTAGTCTTATACTAACAACAAAAAAATCGAAACAATCTCTCAGGTTTTGTAGTAAACATGGTAAAATAATAAGGTAGACCATAATGACGTTAAAATGATATTTCTGCATCAAGTTTGTACTTGTTATGAAATAGATTATTTGTACTTCTCTGTCCTACCAGTCATACATAATATGAGTATTAAAAATTAACAGTTTTATAAAATAATTTGTCAATTGCATGTAATAGAAATGTTCCACACGGTAATTCCTTAGCCATGTTAAATCTGCACCCAGTACTTACTACAGAACTGTATTTTATTATCTTGTAACAAAC
Source organism: Heliocidaris tuberculata (assembly GCA_025618425.1). NCBI lineage: Eukaryota > Metazoa > Echinodermata > Echinoidea > Camarodonta > Echinometridae > Heliocidaris > Heliocidaris tuberculata. Next base: position 10,291,783 of record CM046849.1, on the reverse strand, counting down.
AAACCGCGATTTCAAGAAAGAGTTTTTGTTCGTAATTCCTCCAATTATTTGTGATCAGCTGCACGATCTGCATATGAATGAAAAAAACGAGTAAAAAAAAAATCTTCAGACCAGGAGAGATTTAAACCTGCAGTATCAACTGCTCTGTGGACAGCGACTATCTGCCTCGAACCTTCCTAACATTTATGAACCTTGATTTAATTTAAGTTTTTAGGTAAAATTTCCAGGTAAAGATTTCAGGGTTACACCATGTGTTCTTTCAGAGAAATAAGAGCAAAAGAGCTCTTAGAGGAGCTCATCAGGCCTGTTCAGGGATCTTATTCCTTTGAAAGTAAGTATACATGGTGCAACCCTGAAAACCTTACCTGCAATTACGTTTCTCCACCATGGAAAGTATCTCTAGTACTTCACTCATTCTTTTCATCATACAGGGTACCTTTCAAGCACCTCAGATTCTGACAGGGAAGCAGGCTGGGGGCAGGTTTGGCTTCTCTGTGGCCCCACTGGGAGACGTCAACCAAGACGGCTTCAAAGGTACGCTGCTTAAAAACATCTTCCGGTTGTACGACACATGCTGCTCCCGCGACAATATCCCAAACTAACCAAATATATCAACTTCAATCGTGGCCCAAACAATAAACCTGCCTAAAACCCACTTGCCTCGATAGCCGTATGTCTTTGACGAAAAAAAAGCTTTGAGACATTGTTGCTGGAGCTTATGTCAAAGCACCATATCGTCCATAGTTCAGGGGCTTGGTATACGCCCCCCCCCCCCCCCACTTGGCGAAAAAAAAAGAAAAAGAAAAAAGGAAGACAATATGACTGCTCCCACACCGTCTTATATTTTACAGCCTTGTTCTGTCGCATTTTTCCAATTCCCCTCCATTGCCACCATCCTAACAATCCGATGAACCTTTTCCATTCACCTGTCGTTACAGATTTAGCTGTAGGAGCTCCCCACGATGGTGAGACGGGCCTTGGACGGGTATACATCTTCCACAGTGCTGGTAGGCAGGGACTCAGCCAATCACCGACACAGGTTAGTAGTAATCACTATATTATGCCTGCGATTGAGTATTCAAATTAAATCTGAGTGGTAGAGATGGAGAATAATTTGCGATCTTTCTCCTATTCATTCCTATCTAGAAGCAGGGGCGGATCCAGGATTTTGTATAACGGGGGGGGGGGGGGGGGGGGGGGGCACACAAATGCAGGTTTATCATTTTTTGGAAACTGCTTGGAGGGAGACCCGTATTTTTTTTTGGTCTCGCCAGCTCTCGAAAAGTCGCTCGGTGGGGGGTAGGGGTGGCGATAAAAAAAAAATTCACCAGCCCTCCAGAATTCGCAACTGTAGAAGAATATCAAATATATAGCATTGTTATGTGAAAAGGCATACTATTGAAACGCACATTTCCACTTCTGAATAGTTCCTATCATGTATTTTACTTCTATATAGTTATTATCATGAATTGTAATAGTTTTAGGTTTGAATAGTTATCATCAATGACTTAATGCGTTTGTTTATTTATCATTATGTATTATAATATTCCTACTTTTAAAAAGTTATTATCATGAATTGTAATATTTCTCATTCTCTGTATGGTCGTTGTGAAGTATTTTAAGATTCTTGTTTTCAACTTGTTTATAGTCAGTCGTTGTTTGTTGACCAGTTATTAGGTAGGCATGCATTGCTACACTTGGGATAATGTAATTGTTATCATGTATTACATAATTTCTGTTACTATTCTTGTTTGCTGCAGGTTCTTGACCCTTTGACACTTGGGTTGACCCTACCGACATTCGGCTTCTCCCTCTCGGCAGGAATGGACATGGATAATAATCAGTATCCAGGTAAGACAATAATTGAAAACATTTCTTTTGTTGTTAAATGTGTAGAGGGGTGGATCCAGGCTTTTTGGGGGGAACGTGAAAAGAGGTTAGTACATTTTACAGGTGTGATGTGGTTTCTAAAGTATGAAAGGGGACACAAAAACACAATCACGAGGGATTATTTTGTGTGTACCGTCGGTCCACCAGTTTCTGGTTTTAAAGGAGGCACGGGTCGGTTGTTATTCCCCCCACAAAAAAAAGTTTTTAAAAAGTAAAAAAATAGATAGATAAATAAATAAATAATAATAATATCAATAATAATCAATTAATAATAAGAAAATAATTAAACAAAAAAATAATCTAGAGATTGTTTTTTACTCTGTATGTTTTTTTTTCTTTTATTTTATTTGTAAAATTAATGACATCATCCTTTCCATTTTTTTTTTACAGATCTAGTGGTCGGGATGTACAAGGCATCGACTGTTGCTTTATTCCGGTAGGTATTTCATGAATTGTGGTTTATATTAGATGATATTTTTATACTCGCAATGATAAAATACTTCTCTCAATGAAATACAACTTTCCTCATGACAGAGTTGCCAATTTGTCTTGATGAGACAGATATCTTAATATCATGTAAAGATATAAATTTATTTGATTTTCGTCATTTTTTGAAATCTGTCTTGAATCTGCTTTCATTAAAAGTACGGTATTCTGTGGCGGGATCTAACTTTAGAAATGACTACACAACCGAGAACTATATGAACGTGCTATGTCGAAAATGATATTAGGTATAGGCGTTTGAGTACTACCAGCATGTATCGTGTTTATGTGTGTTGTTTACATAAAGTTTGTCCTCGACTATACTAGTATACTCATAACCAGATTTTAGCTTTACAAAGTCTTTGAAAGCTTATACTGAATACACGCGCAAATCTGCATGTTTTCTTCTCGTGTACCATTAAAAATAACAAACACAGGAAATCAAAATTTGTAATGACTGTCATACGATCGGTTGGCTTGGAAACACAAGAGTTAACGCCACACTAAATCAATATAGTTTTCCAGCAAACTGTGATGATTTCATTTCATTTATTTGTTCAACGCACAATTGACTTGAATTGTTATTTTGCTTACATACAATACGTTACGTTTATGATGAATTGAAAAATGGGACTCTCAGAATTAACACAGCAGTAACACAGTCAGTACTGGAATATAGTGATTATCAGATATAATACCTTCATTAATCTTAAACCGTGACCAGGAATACATTACCATCAACATGATAACTGTTTATGAAGGGTGTCTGATTGCATAAAATAAGACCATGGTTTGAAGTTATAATGACGCTTTTTTTTTCATCAGATGTTATTGGTGTCAGTAAGACCATTTTCTGGAGTTTCAAAAGACTACAGTGTGTTTGTTTATTTGTTTGTTTTGGAGTTTTTTGTTGTTTTTATTTCATTTATTTTTTCTTTATTTTTCCCCTTTAGTAATTTGAATGATGAAAATGTTTAGGAGACTAAAAAACAGATGTACTTTACAGATGACTTGAGCATTAATTCTCCCACACAACTTTACTTGTCTTTCATCTACTCGCATTCACCTTTAAGGATAGAGATAAACAGAATATTGAGTTAAATACTGCGTACAATCTAGAAATCAATGTCTCATTTACGAGATCAGTCAGAAATTGTAGTTTGTGTTGACGAAACTGTACGGCTATCAACATTACCAACTCTACCGTAGGTGGCGTATCAATACTCACAAGCCAAAGGAATTCGAGTTTCATGAAGATTTGATCATATATTTTATCAATGGTATTCTAGCAAAACCTTAGTAATGGAATTTATATTATGTACACGTAGTTTAAAATGGTATTATAAATGTTAATATTGCTTTCTTTGTTTTCATCATTTTTTTTTTCATTGGACCATTTCTTGATTTTCTTCTATGTAATTACCAGGTCGAGGCCGGTTGTGGACGTCGCTGCAAGTCTCAATGTTGATCTGACAGGGATTCGACTAAAAGAACGCAATTACCGTCTTCCCAGCGGCGCCTTGGTTCTTGGGTAAGTTCTCTTGGACTTATTTGGTTTGGTTTGGTTTTATTTTCGGTACAAAATGCAAATACTTACATAAAAATGTAAACAACAGTACAGATCACGAATTAAAAAGACACCTGAATAGCTCAATTTAGAGCCATTCATATTCTACCTAGAGGTCCAGAAACACATGAAGTGGCACATCCGCCTTTATCGAATGCGGAAATATGGGGAAAATGAGAGAAAAAATAAGAGAAGAGAAAGACAGAAAAGGTGAGGAAAAAGGCAACGCCAAAGGAAATTTATGTAACCCTCCTCCTCAACTTCTCACTCGATGGCCTTGTTAATTTGGATTACACCCCCTATTAATTCCTGCCCCCCCCCCCCCCCCCATCAACACCAGTTCTCCTCTCACACGCTGGACCCACGTTACGTCACTGCATATTTCTATTGAATCAAAGGGGTGGGGATGAATCCTCCCCCTTTCAAAAAAAAGATGTCAGTCCGAACTTGAAAATTCATTCTAGATTCAAGGAATTTTCAATTTCGTTTTTATCTTTAAAGAAATACTAATTTACTGAGAAAGTGACTTTTATCAAAGATGTTTCCATGCCCTATAGAAACTCGTGATTTTTATTTTTATTTTTTTTTAATTAATAATTTTTTTTTTTTTTTTTTTTTTTTTAACAAGGTATTCTCAAATCGGTCCGCTCATGAAATGACCGACCATATGTATCCACTAATTTAAGTTCCGAAAAGGCAATGCAGTTAGTATGTCCGCTGCAGGAATTAATTATAGTTTTGTGTTATACGATGTTTTGCGTACTCGTATTACCGTACGTTCTATTTGTTCTCATTGAACAGGTTCAACGTTACGCTCTGTTTATCATTTGACGGGATAAATGTACCAGAGGAAATTAGTAAGTATCCATCTATGGTTTAATCTCTTTCGCTTTCGCTTTAAAACTTTGTGTAATTCTATAGTGTTTGTCTCTGTTCTCTCTCTCTCTCTCTCTCTCTCTCTGTCTTTCTCTCGCTTGCCCTCAGTAACAATATAAACGCTTAGATGTAATATGGGTGTATTAAGCGTTACATAACTGATCAAAAATTATTTTTATCATTACTATTATTTTTCTCTTTAGTATTGCTATCATAATTGTCATTATCATTATTATTATTGTTGTTGGTTTTATTATTAGCATTATCATCATAATCATTATTTTTATTATTATTATGATTATTATGATTATTGTGATTATTATTATGATTAGTAGTAGTAGAGGTATCATCATCATCGTCATCATCATTATCATCATCATCATCATTATCATGTCTTCCTTGCAGCTCTGGACTATGACTTGTTCGCCGATGCAAATCTTCCTGTCAGCCAGCGATGTTACTTTGAACTGCTCGACCAACCTGATACGGGAGTGATCCGAGATCGTGTTAATATCTCGTATGGGAATGAGATATGTCTCTCACATGTGGCTTACATACCGGTAAGATCCAAAGATCATCTTTCTTCTTTCTTTCTTTCTTTCTTTCTTTCTTCTTCTTCTTCTTCTTCTTCTTCTTCTTCTTCTTCTTCTTCTTCTTCTTCTTCTTCTTCTTCTTCTTCTTCTTCTTCTTCTTCTTCTTCTTCTTCTTCTTCTTCTTCTTCTTCTTCTTCTTCTTCTTCTTCTTCTCCTCCTCCTCCTCCTCCTCCTCCTCCTCCTCCTCCTCCTCCTCCTCCTTCTTCTTCTTCTTCTTCTTCTTCAGGTGAAGTAAAAGCCACTATCTGGTGTATTGTCTTACTGTTGAGGTGCAGTGCTATTGTATCTACAAAATCTGATAAAAGTCCTTTTCCCATTACTCAATCACTCTACACTTTCCAACAAAATTCATTTGATAGGTATCATTTATTTGAAGTACTGAACCTTTGAATCGGCGATTTTTTTTATTTTCCGTCATTACCATTCTCGAATTATAATTCGCCTCTTTTTATTTCTTCTTCCTCTCTCCGTAGAACTCCATACAAGACAAGCTGACACCTATCACAACGCGAGCCAATTATCGCCTCATTACAGAACAAATGAATGGCACCCTCTTCAGACCGACGCCTATTCAGCCTATACTTAACAGCAACATTCCATCCTCAGCGTCACTAACGGTAAGATCAGCTGGCGTGTGCGTCAATAATAGATTTATTGAATTTTCACAACTGAGCGTTTGATTATCATTTTGTGGTTGAGATGTCGATATGAATGAAACGATCGTGGTAATTGGATATTGCATAGAAAATCCAGATTATTTTTGATGAATGTTGTTATCAATTTATTTAAAATGATATCATGCTAACTTTCTAAAAAAGAGTAACAAAACAAATGCTAGAGCTCTTTTGAAAGATTGGAAAAATGACTTGATATTTCTTCTAAACTCTGTAGCAAAAGGGAGGAATGACAAGCAAGTGGACACGTTAATGAATATGTTAAAATAGTGCTCATATTTTTAATGGATATTTTTGTTTGATTTTGTGAAGTTCCCTGTATCGGGTGAAAGAGAAAATTAACAACTGAGCTTCGTGCTTGTTCCCTTTTTGCTCAGTGAATGTACATGTATGTCTTTTGACCGCGATTATACAACTGGTTTCATTTACAAATATTGATAATTTTAATGAAATATTTACTAAGATTTATTTTGATAATCGTTTCAAGAGAATTATCATCTGCCTGATCAAAAGATCAAGCTCATGCTAATGAAGTTTTAGCTTTGTTTTTTTTGCCAAATTAAAGTGCCGCTTTATTCATTCATTTGTTTATTTATTCATTTATTCATTAATTTATATGGAGTTTTATTGTTTTGATTGTTTGTTTTCTCTATTTTGAAGGTTCCTATCTTGAGGAATTGCCAAAATGACACCTGTGTTCCTGATTTGAGACTTGCTGTCACAAAGTAAGTTGCTTGTTTTCTTTTCAGTCCAATTTTATGAAAAATACACTTTGTTGTTAGATCTATCAAAATGACCGAACTGGTACCTACAGCTTGAAGTAGTATCCGATAATATGACAGTTGCTTTACCATTTATGCTTTAACGTGGTTTTGAACTCCAGACCTGTCAAATCTGCATGGGGCCACAGTAACTGTTCTACTTAATGAGCCACCATACACATTCATTTTCTAAAGGTCTACTAGTATTCATCTGATATGGACACTTCGGAGGCTGTCATAAGGAGTGTGGAAACGCTATATTTTAGGAAGTGGGGGATCCAGGATAATTCTCCCGTATGAGGGGGGGTGTCAAGTCAGGAAAATCTCTGGCAAGAAAAAAAAAATGGTTCTCATATTATTTCATGAGGGGATTATTTTTGTCTTTTTCGTTATTTACTATTTACCTGCTGCTTCCTTATAACCAGAAATGTGGAAAAGTTGTACGTCGGAGACGGGAAAAACATCATCATGGTTATTACCATCACGAACCAGGGAGAGGATGCCTACCAATCTAGACTCAAGATCCACACCCCTCCTGAGCTACTTTTTAAGAAGGCACAACAACTCCGATTGGTGAGTAAAATTCCACTTCGTAGGGGTTGTCGCTGGCGTATGGGTATCAAAACAATAGATCTGAATCATAAGACATGAAACTAATTATTTGGGAAGGGAGTACACCTAATCAAGATTCACACCTTCTCCAGAGCTCCTTTTCAAGAAAGCACAACACCTCTATGTAGGGGTGTGATCCATTTCGCGGAGGGGTGTAAAAACCGTAAATGTGAATCATAGTCTCCCTGGGGTACAAGTTATTTTGGCACTCATTGGGAAAGGGGGTAAAGCAGTCTCGATCAATACCCCTTCAGAGCTCCTCTTTATAAGGAGGTAGAATAAATTCTCTTGGTTAGTATATATACTAGTAATACCACGGCGTAGAGGTGTGGTCCATTTCTTGGCAGAGATCGTTGTTGAAGCCATAGATCTAAATTTGTGTAGTCCGCTGTAACTAACCTGCGAGAGAAACTTTTGTCGCATTCAGCAGTGACATAGTGTATAGTTCCAGGCACTTGGGAACTGGTCTTCCTCGGCCGTCTGGAGAGATCAGAGGTGCAGCGTATTCATATAGCGACTTATGGTGTCACCTTCTTTTTTTTACCCCCCCCCCCCCCACTCTCTCTCCCTCTCTCTCTCTATTTCTATTTCTGTTCCATTTGGGGGGATTTGATTGAGCACTTTCACTTTCATTTGAAATACCTCACTATTATTAACATAAGATGCTCTACATATCTATGGTTTGATTGAAACCGACGTAATTACAATACGATTTACAGGTTTTATGGGGTTTTTTTTTTACTCTCAGATTCACGATTTTATCGCTTCGTGTTCCAATGACGTACAGCTCTCTCTGGTCACGTGCTTTGTGGGGAATCCCCTGCCAGCAGGTGCAGAGGTAAGTCAGTTGAACACTCGGGCAGGAATGTTTGAGGTTCTCGTCTATCTTGTATCTGGTTTGTGGTAGATAAATAATTGAAACTGCCGTCTAATGGAACTTTTTATGTTTAGTCTCTAAGTTTCATTTCATTTTTTTTTTCTTTTCTTTCTTTTACAGTTCTTAGCCGAGAAGGTGTGTAATGTAGTTCATAGATGCTGATTCGATGTGAATAGATATATGGCGCAAATATTACTAATTTATATTATTTTAGCGATCACTTTGTCTCTTTCATGTTTATTTTATGAATAATGTCATCTTGTTATGTCATTATTTGACATGATAAGAAATTATTTGTAAGATCGATGTACTTGCCACAATAGACATTATTTCAGTTTCCAATAAATCACAAACATAGCATGAAGCAAAAGGTTATTACAATACAAACAACAGTCCTCTCTTTCAATCAATCTCTGATGAATGGAAATGTTACGAATAATGCTTGCTGTGCAGGCCTTCCATTATTAATTATGAAATTACTTATTTTTGCAGCTAAAACTACGCGTTGAATTCGAGAATGTGAACCTTTCGGGACAAGTTGACCTCTTGACCTTCTCCATGCAAGTTCAAAGGTAATCATTGCTACTATTTCACATGTTCATATTTCTACAACCTGGCTCAGTCTGTCTTGTGAGCTGAACAGAATGCATGTCATTTTCTTCCTTCAAAGTCCTGGGTATTTGTCTTAAATCTTTCTATAATATTATGTTTTGCAATAAAAAAGGATCAACACCATTGCTTGCCAATCACCAAGGTGAATTTCTTTCTTTGTTTTCTGCTCGACAGTGTTGAAGCAGAACGAGAGAGTACTCGACGGGATAACCTCATGGATGTTCTGATACCAGTTGAGATTGTAGCCTCCATGGAACTCATAGGGTAAGAATACACATTTTAAATCAGGACACCTAATCCAGACAACTACCCCGGACAGTTACCCCCGGACTATCACCCCACCCCGGTAACTATAGCCCATAGGACAACTTATCCGACACACTTACCCCAGGACATATATGTAAGGATAATTACCTACTAGGACAACTACACATGGACAAATAGCCCCTCGAATAACTATCCAGGGGGCTATTGCATGAAAAGGTTGCATTTGGTTTTCAACCAATCAGGATCGCGTAGTCGGAACTTATGTTTAATTTTAATCGAAACTTTTTATGCAAGGGGGCCCTGGACACTTACATCGAGACAACTACCTTTTAGGACAACTATCCCCCTCGAACACCTTGGGACAACTGCTCCTTTAAACATTACCTCAATTACCCTTAGACAACTACCTAGGAAATATTATAGTAGGAGATAACTGTCTAAGGGTATAAGTTGTCCAAGAAAAGGTGATATCTTGAGTTCCTAAATCAAAGCAATATGATTTATCTAAATACATATGCATAAATGAATGAAAAAACTTAATGAACGAAAATACAGGATACATTGGAATAGAATAAAAGGGAAATCAATCGTATGTGATGAACAGATAAATTATATGAATATCATGATTGTATATTTCATGACTTTCTTTCTCTTCCTCTTCCTCAGCCTATCCAACCCTCAAGAGGTTGTTTTCAGTCCCGAAGAATATCCTCTCGATCGTGAGATCAATACTTACGAAGAAGTCGGACCTGAGATCAGCCATTACTTCTCGGTAAGAATAGAAATACTAATAAAAACAACGCTGATGTCCAAATTAATAACTATAACAGATTGATAAGCTCATGAAATAAGAGCCATTTTAAATCTGACCGAGGAACAGAAGGGATTACAAGTCAGCTTTTTATAGCAATTATAATTATGCTTGAAGATTACCTAAAAAGTTTGAAAGTGAAGGAGACTTTTTCAATTAAAATCATCAATAATCTTCATAATGGATTGATTCATCTTCGTAAATTATACTTTCAGTGCTTTTACAATTTTTTTGTTATTCCCGACATCCGTGACCTTCGTCCTAATTCAAATCAGTCAACATGATTAAACTATAGAATGAGCATTACGTGATGGCCTTTCAAGGGAATTTTACATGTGTTGAGAGCGAGCATTGATTTCCTGATATGTGAAATCGAAACGAAGTCACGTGGGATCGTCTTTGATATACTAATTTGTCACTTTTTGAGCTTCGATGATTTATGAAATATTTACCGTCGACTCTATCGTAATGGAAGTTTTCGTTTAAAAGGGCTAGTGAAACCGTTTTTAGCACTGAACAAACCACCCTGAATAGAGATGCAAAATAAATAAATGAATATATATAGATGAATGACGTTATGCCCGTCTGTCTTGTTTTCTCACAAAGCTCATCAATAAAGGACCATCGCATATCGGCCCAACTACCATCCATATTGAATGGCCTCTATTCACATACAATGGCACCCTTTTGCTGCTTCTCACCAAGGCTTCCATGAACAACGGTCAAATGTGCACTGTCAATGCATACGTGAACCCAGCGAATTTACCGGTAAGAGGGGGAATTGGTAGGGGAAATGCTATAGTCTCTGAAATACCTGTGCGTCATTTTTAATAGTTTTACCGAATAACTTAGAAGAAAAGTAAAAGAAGGTCTGGCTGCTAGTGATTTTTCTGTTCTTAATTACAGCATCTTTTCGGAAATGATTGAGACAGATTGGTGCCTTTTGTCCTGACCCCCCCCCCCCCCAAAAAAAAAAAAAAGTTATCAAGTTCTGTCATAAATGGGAGTTAATGCACGAACACAAATTAATGCACTTTTTAGAATATCCCGATTTCATTGCATTGTGTTGATAAAGCGTTCCTGTGGTATTCTTTTCTTTTTTTGTTTTTGTTACTTGTTAAAGTTGGAGTCAGGTGTAATGTACGAAGATACTGGGATCCGTCCTGACCAATCACATTGCAGGGATACTAACAGAGCCGTGACGTCACATCATATGCAATGCTGCTCCCTGGGCAATTGTGCAACCGTTACGTGTCGACTGGACAGTCTCCTGGCGACGAGCACAGCGAAGGCGGAAGTGGTTATCAGTGTGAAGTCAAGATTGTGGATAAATACTATACTAGAGGTAGGTATATTGATAATTGTTTAACTTTAAAAAAATACACACAAAGAAATTACGACCCGTCCAGTGTTTGGACAAAACGAAAAAGTCATTATTTCAGGAGTCAAACGTAATGTAGAATGGTGCTGGTTGTTTGATTTTGTTCTATTTTATTTTCTTATATTTTTCCCTACACTTAGGCCGAGTATGAAACATTTCCGGATCTAATTTCTTGAGGAGAACAAAAAAACTCGTGTAAAAACTAAGCATTTTCTGCTGAATTCATATCCCTTTTTGTCTGCAGGCAAACCTTACGAATGTGATGATATCATCACGAGCTTCAGCTGTAACTAAAGGTAGCTACTACGCAATCCCATTCGAAGTTAATCCTTCAGCGAATTATACGGTGAGTCCGAAAGAGTGAGAGAAAGAGAGAGAGGGGGCAAATAAGACAGAGAGAGGGGAAGAATGGAGAGAGTGTGAGAGAGGAGATAGAGAAAGAGAATTAGAGAGAGAGAGAGAGAGAGAGAGAGAGGGAACAGAGAGAGGGGGGGGGGAGAGCAAAACAGTAGTAATTATTTAAAATAAATTAATTAGGACAATATACACTCGTTCGCAAATAATATTTCATGAAATGTTTTCTTGGGCATTTTTAAAATATATCGTATGATAGATTTTTTTTTCAATTAATAAAGATTATATTTTCAGTAACCCAAACTGTTATGGTATATCAGAGCTAACCTTTATATTCATCAATGAAAAGTTGCTGTCGATAACTGTGAATATTTCCCGGGGCTTACCGACATAGCATTACGTGGTATGGGCGTTACCATTAAACACAATTCAAACATCAATCGGAAGTCCTAACTCTGACATTCTAAGTCTGAAACGTTTCATGTTTAGTAATTATTTACACCTGTTTTATGCAGGAGGCGCCACAGGTTGGGAGAACTTCAAAAACTTCAAAAACTTCAAAAACTTCAAAAACTTCGGGTCGAAGTGGACACCTTTGAAAAACAGCTATTAGCTGACAAGGGCAATCCAACCCATGAGTGGAGAATAAATAAATCAAATCAAATCAAATCAAAACTTTCAACTGTTTTCATAGATAGGATTGTTCTTTAGCAATGTTTCACCGCTCCCATTCCAACCCCCAACCATAGCAACAAAGCCCCGCTGGCTTTTAAAAGTTGAAGATCCAGTATTTAAAGATAAAGTTGAGTTCTGGTCATGAAATTACATTGTGAAAGAAACTGTCTCAAATCAATAGGGAAGGGTGATCATGTCTACATAAGAAGTGGTGTATCTTGTGAGGGTTAAGAATCATCAGAATTATAAGAAATTGACCAAATCTCGTTGAAAAGCGCACACTTTGCACACAGAAATGGGTATGTGGGACTGCACACACATGTGGCATGAATGTTCGGCCCGATCATTTCAGCTATTTCTCGTTATATTTTTTAGTATGAGGGCATTTGAAGAGCAATCCTTCTCAGAGGACATTCTACTATACATTCTTCCAAACTGACATGGAAGCAATAAGAAAGTTCACATATTATTTTTCACCTTTCCCAGAACTCAAACCTTCTATTTAATCTTGTTTCCTTTGTTGTGTTTCAGATAACAACAAATGTTTCTGAGTACGAGGAAGACGAGGAGCAGAAAACGTATATTCCAATTTGGATTTACATCGTTGCTGCATCAGTTGGACTTCTCATTGTAATAATATTAATTCTCATTTTATGGAAGGTGAGCCAAAAAAGGAGGAAGAAGAAGAGGGAGAAAAGAAAGAAAATAGAAGAGAGAAACGATTATAAGTTCGAATATCAAGAGATTGATTGATTGAAAAGGAAGGACGCATTTCATTCATTTCATTCATGCAGTCGCTGATCATTATGATCCCTATTTATTTCACTTGGCAGAGAATATACCTTGCGAATCAAAGTCACCAATTGTACAAATAGACCATGGAGCTAGGGACACAAAAAATGACTGAATAACATTGTGTAAGGACAGAACTTTTTCTCTTTGTTTTATTTTTGCCGAGGTGAAGAGGAAATTAAATCCATCTCTAAATTAAAGCCAACAAAATCTAGAAACATAATCCAGCGTGAATGTATCCAGATTATTTGTTATGCTATAAGTATTAGAGAAAAGAACGGCATGCTTCGTCTGCCTGTTAGCTAGATCTTATAACTACTAAGAACCCTTCCTGCAAACTTAAAGATTTTCTATGCTTTTTTCATCGTTGGTTGTATGCATTGTCGCTGTAAATACTATGAAGATATTGCATCAGTCTCTTCATGAAAGACATGCATTAAAACGCTTTGCATGCAGTAGTTAATTTTAGCCTACTGTGTTGACTTGAACATTCTTAGCCTCTAGTGAAGGTTTGGTGATAATAATGATAACAATATTCCCTGTGCGCTTCCAAAGTGCTTTGGAAATTATTCCCCACGTAAAAGCCTTACTGCCCAGTTTGGCGCTACGCTTTTCCTCCCGATATCCATTTAACTCACCTGGGTCGAGTGCAGCAATGTAAATTAATGTCTTGCCAGAGGATGTTAGTGATGACGCAAGGACTCGAACCCGGTGCCTTGTGATCCACAGCCCAGTTTCATATCCACCAGACCACAACATCTCTACGGAGTCCAAAGAGGCCATAAGACGAGTTGTTTCCTGGGAGGGTCCCAACTGAAAGTTTTTCCATTTTCTCCTCGACAGAAAACCCTTGGTAAATCATCAAGCTCCACTGCACCTACCCATGCAGTAACCGAGACCAACTGTGCCCTTTGTACACTGTGCGGCATTCCAATTGCGTTATTACCTGCGCTAATCAAACCTAAGAAGGCAATTAGCGCATACGCCAGTAATTCAAGGCAATGTTTGCACTGTTCATTTTCTATTCACATTTTGTACGATATTACTCTCACATTGGGGTGTCAAAGACGGCGTAAGTCACTGACGCAGTGCTACGTCAGCAAATGACGCTTCGCGTGCAATGTGCATGAGGAATCATAATGGACTAACCATTGAAGAAATTCGTGAGCTGTTGCATGGCTGTGTAAAAGGGTACTCCTCCTTTTAAGCCCATCGCACACTATACCACCGGTCTGCGATCCGATTTCAGAAGAAAATGTAATAGCACTTGAAATAAACAGTTAAAACATAAAATATTTTTGATTTAGGTTCTAAACAGAAGAAAGTAAAATCGAAAATACGGCCTATCGCGAGCTTTCTTGTCGGAGGAAAGGCCAAATCGGCTCCGAGTCGTATAGTGCACGTCAGAGCAATCCTACGATTGTCTACGATTTGAAACTGATTTGGCTCTTTTTCCGGGTATAAGGCTGACATCGCACCATAATCCAATGTTTAGTATTCACATTATTGTCCAGAACCGGAATCAGGTAGACTTTATTTGTTAAGATGCCCATATTCAATGCTATTGCGATTTATTTCCAAAATCGGATCGCAGTCGATCGTATAGTGTGCGGTGGGCTTTACACGGAGGGAACTCCTTCTTTTACGTAGTTTTTAGTTATACACCTTTGCTAATTTAGTTACAGTATCTCATGCATGATCTTTGTTGCTTGGAGTAATGGTAGTGTTTTTTGTTACCTTTCTAACCCCTTTCTTTCTGTAGATCGGATTCTTCAAGCGAAAGAAGATCACTCCCGAACAGAGGAAGAAAATGGGCCACTCAGAATCTTCAAGGTCTCAAAAGTACGACCCTTACAGATATAATTCATGTCGCACTGTTCCTAATTGATCATGAAGCAACTTACTGTGCGGATGAAAGTGTTCGCATAGTGAAGACTGTTTATTTGTCTATTCAGTTTAGTGGCTTATACCAAAAATCGAACAGTTTTGACAGAAATGGGAAAAATGGATCATTTTAATTAATGAATGGATGAAATAATCTGAGTTATGCATATTGCAATATTTGTCGATTGAATAGACTTGTTAGACAATGATATAGTAATATATTCCACTCTGAAGTATATCGGTATCTGCAATAAACATTTAGTCTTTCCATAATGGCTTCCAATTTATTTTTATTTACCAAGCTTTGATAACAATGAATGAAATACTTGTCAGAAGTGTAAAACGCGTGATTTCTTAAACGAATATGAAGCAAAGATTGAATTATTCAAATGAAATAAAATTGCTCTACCGAAGAAAATGACTGCCATCTCATCGGGCGATATCATTACACTGTTGCAGCAGTTCACTCTTAGCCAATCAGCATCAACGTTAGACAAACTAACACCAGTAACCATGACTACAATTAGCTGTTGTTTGATGGTAAATTGAATGAGTGTGAAGGGGTTATTTTTCGAAAAGATCAATGATGTCAGGATAACTGTTGCATCCACTTATTACTTTTTTCCATCTGTTTTATGGAATGCATTCCCGCATGAAACATTAGGTAGAGTAGAAAATTATTTTTCTCTTTGTATTTTTAAGAAGACAGGGATACGAAGTCACATTTGAATGTAAGAAACTTCCTTCACTTCCAGTAATAAAAATATCGGGCTCTAAAGAAAAACAAATATTCAAGAGGCCCCTGATTAGTCAAACGTCAAACCAACGAATTTGGCGACTGACACAAGAATTTACGTTTGAACTGATGGGCAGTCATCATGGCATGCTACTTTCATATGGCTTGTGCCGCATGATTAGAAGACTGAAATCCATGTTTTATACATTCGCATATTCATCTTCGTAATGTACCTTTAGAGACAAACCAAAATGGTTGTTTTATTCTGCATATACATCGCTCTAGAAGAATATTGTTGTTGACCTTTTGCTCTTCTTGCCATATCTGGGCCCCGTTTCATAAAACTTTTAATCAATAACAACTGCCACATTTCTAAGACAAATTCGCTCTCAGCCAATCAGATGCAAGGATTTCAGTAGCTTATAACAGTTATTGTAACTTGTTATTGATAAAAAGTTTTATGAAACGGGGCCCTGTTCATGTTTGTAACTTTAAAGTGTGGTAGCTGTCACTTTATAAATCTTAAATGATTATTTTTAATGTCTGCATTAAATTGTAGATATTGAGGTACTGCAAAATGAAGTAATATATATAGATAAACACAATCAAGTTAACATGATTATAAACAATGTTCGCACCTTGCACGAGCACAATTTGTTTTTTGACCAGAAAAATGTTTAATGTGCGGAATTGTTGCAAAAGGGCATTGCAAATTTTACGGTCACATTACTCCCCTTGTCTCTCCTCATCCTTATTCCTTTCCTTATATTTTATTCTCTCTCTCCCTCTCTCTTTCTCTCTCTGCTTCCCTCTGTCCTTCTGACTCCCTTTGCCCTTTCCCTCACTTTATATCTCTAGATTCTCTTTCTCTATCTCACTTCTTAGTCACTTTTGTCTTTCCACCTTCCCATCTCCCCCCTACTTCCCCCTCTCCCCTCTCTTTCAACTTTCAACTGTGATATTAACCTCTGAAATTTCTGATTACCCCACCTCCCTCTCTTTCTCTCTCTCTCTCTCTTTCTCACATACTCTCTCTCTCTCTCTCTCTCTCTCTCTCTATTCCTTTATCTTTCGCTCACACGGAGTACCTTTTGCGTCTATCAGGGCCCAGTTTCATAAAACTTTTTTATCAATATTTGCAACAAATCTATGACGAATTTGCTTTTAGCCAATCAAATGCTATGATTTCAGTAGCTTATAACAGTCATAGTGACTTGTCATTGATAACAAGTTTTATGAAACATGGCCCAGAAGTGTTTGTCGTCTCTCTTTCCTGTCCCTCCCCCTTTTATTTTCAGTCACTCTTGAATAGGGTTGAGAGTTCGTCCACACACACAAACACACCCACACGTTCACCCACACCCACACTCCCTCACATCCACAAAACCAGACACATTATATTTTAGCTCATGGGACGTGAATATAAATTGCCCGTTAAAGCTAAGATGATAGTAATTCGCTGTTTCCATCGTTTCCTGTATGTAGTTATTCATTGATATCATAATATATCCATTCACGGTTGATTCTTCAATAATGAAAAATAATTAGTGTCATGAATGTGGAATACCATACAAAAGGGCAGAATAATTCAATTATAACATATAACTATCGTTTTATGTCAAAATAGGAAATGTCCTTGAAGTCAAATCCTTTTTAGAACACGTGTCAGTGATGTTTAATCTTAAGATTTAGTTCACAGATTTTAAGCGGATTTTTTTTTTTTTTTTTTTTTTTTTTTGCTTTCTGTCGTTGTTACTTAAGGGCTTCTCAGACCTTACCGATAACGAGATTTTCAATTAAATGTACACACACCCTACTATATTTTGTACACATGAGTATGCTCGTGTATTTTGATTGCATGGGCCGCCCCCCCCCCCCACACACACACACACACTTTTTTGAGTATACACGTTTCATAAAACCTCGGGAAAAAAGGTTCGAAAATTGTCATTAATGAGTGAAATCAAATCAGCCCCCACTTTCAAAAACGGTCCCTGAATAGTAGGGTAGTCAAGAAGCTGGCCGATTTGATTTTAACCAATATCTCATAAATTACCCGATTTCCCCCTTTCTGCTCGAAGATGGCGTGTTCCCGAATTCGTACGCCCGTCGTAAGGGGAGATCGCGTACTGGAGAGATTGTGTTAATCGGCCAGATCCTGGACTGTAAATACATGTAGTAGGCCAACTGTATAGGTGTAGGCCTACCTTAAATGAAAAATCTCTTTATCGTTATCGGTGATGTCTGACCCGCACTTTAGACCTTTAAACTGGACTATGGACGTTACAACGAGCCTTCGTTAATTTTCTGAGCATTTTACACATACATGTATAAGAGGGCATATGGATATACTGTATACCGCTTTTTGAATCGATGTTCGTTGCCCAATTAAACATAGGCTAATCATTTATATATATTATTTGTCATCTTATGTTGTATCTCTTGTTTTGTACCATCAACACAGCATTAAATGTTTTAAATGAAAATAAAATATCATGATTGGACACCAATGCAATCAATTTTCAATTGTTTCGAACAATGTTATAGACGGCGAAAAAAAAATAATTCAAATAGTTCACAGTTTAGTTAGATGCATTATAATATTTTGATTTAAAAGCGTTACTATCATAATTATGAAATGTGTACATAAAAGTGTATATATATTTTCTACTGTACTTCTGATGTAAATATAACTGTTCATAATTATTGAGTGCAATAATCGTATTTGTTATCAAAACTATAAATAAATCATGATCTTCATAAACACATATTGCATATTTAGTCATTGTGGTCTTTACAAAGTCACTGTATATTAACCTTGTGTAAAAACACTGTCAAAAACTCTTTGTCTAATATGCACCTTGCGGGTGCAATTGAGATTCCGTGCATACTCCCCGTAAAGGATCCCAATTTATCAGATATCAAGAGCAATGTGATGATTATCTGCTTTGCAATCAGGATCTGATTT
Organism: Heliocidaris tuberculata; assembly: GCA_025618425.1. Lineage (NCBI taxonomy): Eukaryota > Metazoa > Echinodermata > Echinoidea > Camarodonta > Echinometridae > Heliocidaris > Heliocidaris tuberculata. The sequence continues at coordinate 10,272,970 of CM046849.1, read as the reverse complement.
TAGTTGGTGGGAAATTGTCAGAAATACGCATAAGCATACGAGTCGGGAAGCTGGGGGCTGCAGGCCCTCCCCCATCCCCCCCCCCCCCCCCGGATTTTGAAATTGTCAATATTCGGGCAACCACCACCTCATATTTGGGCAGCGAGGTGCCCAAATTTCCTCATATTTGTTAGTGATGTACCCGAATATGTAATTTTTGTCACTGCCACTATAAAAAGTGTCAAAATTTAGAAACTGAAAAGTTGATATTCGGGCAAAAGGTGTCAGCCCCCCTCGAGAAAATGTGCTCGTACGCCTATGGAAATACGTTATATAGCGTCCTGGTTTTGGAAGCGAAATTGAACATCGATATCCTTCCTGATTACAAATTTTCTAGGGAGCAACGTGTTAAAATCGACCGAACAATGAGGTGCATTGTGGTGGGGGGGGGGGGGGGGGGAGATGTGTGAGAATGGAGACATGAGAGTGGGGGAATGAGACAAGAAGCGGTATCCAGGTTCACCCCTGTGATCTACCTCAACGCAACTCTGTCCCCCTTATGTCACAAATCAACACCTACACCCCACCATCTCTCACACACGACCCCCTAAAACATCCATTTTCCACCACAATATCATAAAAATGACAAGTGATTAAGATGATTATTATGTTTAGAGTGATGCAGGTCTTACTAATTATTATGATAGAAGGCATTCAAAAATCAGACACATTGTGATCAATAATTATATTACTTTAAAGTTGCAACCAGTTTCAGGCTGAACTTCGCACTTTGCAAAGTTGAAGAGTGTAGAATTGGAGTTAGTTCTGAGATATTCATTACAAATTATTCATTCTTCTCAAACAGGCAGGATTATGTAAACACACCCATTGCCCATTTCTTCCAAATCCAGAGCATATTGGGCAGCAAAGCGTGGTCAAGGGGCACTTTGGTGTGTTTTTTCAGGGGCGTGTTGCACACCTTTCCCGATGGAAATTTTTGTCAGTTTTTATATCTTTGTAATGTACCCATATACCTCTTCCTTCTGACAAGATTTGGTCCATGGGCCTTAAGGGGAAAATTTTACCCCAATTTTTAGGGGCCTACTGATAACCCATCCCGACGGGAAATTTGTCAGTTTTTGTGTTATGGTAATATAGTCATACAACTTCCTTCTGACAAAGTTTGGCGCATATATTAGATGGATTGAAATCGATCCAACATGGGGGCCCTTTTTTTTTGGGGGGGGGGGCTCTGGGCAAAGACCGTTAATAGTGTCAAGACAAATTACTCTCTCGTACCATGGTAACAATGCTCAACAGCCAATCAAAATCAAGGTTTCCATGGAAGTTACCATAAATGATAAAGTTACCATAATTGTAACTTTTATGCAACGGGGCCCTGTATCATAGTTATAAGTTATTGTTATCGATATTCATGATATAGGATAAGTCTTTTCACACGGAGGGAGCTAACCTTTGAGTTCGCTTGCAGTTTCAAAACTTTAAGTTATCTTGTAGTTTCAGACCGCATGAACGGACTCAAAACTTTAAAGGATCTCTGAGGTCAAAAAAAATAATTTGTATACAGTTAGAATGTATAAAATTAACCCCAAATAACTTTACCCGGCATTCTACAGGTTAGCGGTTAAGGAGTTAGAAGAGAATAAAGGACAGCGTGAACGAACGACGCGCGGAACTCAACTGGAGTTGAGTTCCGCGCGAGCAGTTTTCTATGCGTGTGCGTTTTTTTATGCGTGCACGTTCGGCGAACGCCAAGACGCGATAGTGGAATTATCGCGATCGCAATTATCGCGTTGTCGTCTGCTGTGTACAGCGCCGGGGCTGACAAACACTCGAAAATTGATTTGGGGCGGAACTTACGGATAATATTCAACCCTAATGAAACAACAAATGAATAAAGGATACAACGCAAAATGTTATTATCCAATTGGAAATTGATTTGGCGCGTAACTTATGGATAATCTACAACCCAAATAAAACAACAAATGAATGAAGTCATACAACGGAGAATGTTTTTAAAGAATCAAAAATTGATTTGGGGCGTAACTTACGGGGATTCTATACCCCAAATTAAACAACAAATGAATGAAGTATACAACGCAAAATATTAATATCGAATAGAAAATTAGTTTGGCGCATAAATTACAAAGAATCTACAGACCAAATGAAACAACGAATAAATTAGAACTAAGACGCAAAATACATTTATCGAATCGAAAATTGATTTGGCACTTAACTTAACGATAATATACAACCCAAATAAAATATAAAATTAATGAAGTATACAACGCACTATTTTTTTATCGAATAGAAAATTGGTTCGGCGCATAAATTACAAAGAATCTACAGACCAAGCGAAACAACAAATAAATTAGAAATAAGACGCAAAATACATATATCGAATCGAAAATTGATTTGGCGCTTAACTTAGGAATAATATACAACCCAAATAATATATGAAATGGATGAAGTATACAACGCAAAATGTTTATATCGAATAGAAAATTGGTTCGGCGCATAAATTACAAAGAATCTACAGACCAAGTGAAACAACAAATATATTAGAAGACGCAAAACATATTTATCGAATCGAAAATTGATTTGGCGCTTAACTTAGGGATACAACTCAAATAAAACAAAATGAATGAAGTATACGACGCAAAATGTTTTTATCGAAATGAAAATTATAAGTTGGCGCGTAATTTATGAAGAATCTACAACCCAAATAAAAGATGAAATGGATGAAGTATACAACGCACATTTTTATATCGAATATGAAATTGGTTCGGCGCATAAATTACAAAGAATCTACAGACCAAATGAAACAACAAATAAATTAGAAATAAGATGCAAAATACATACATCGAATCGAAAATTGAATTAGCGCTTAATTAAGGGACAATATACAACCCAAATAATATATGAAATGAGTGTAAGTATACAACGCAAAATGTTTTTTTATCGACTGGAAATTGATTTGGCGCGTAACTCATGGATAATATACAACCCCATAAAAACATGAAATGGATGAAGTATACAACGCACGGGGCAGCATGGCGGATGTGTAGTGGACGCACGTGTCGTGGGTAAGCTTGCTTATTTTTTCAAATTTCACCGGTTTAAATTCAGCTTTTGATTTAGTTTTATGCTCACTTATAAACAATGAATGGCCGTCCAAAGTCTCGTGACCCACCTAGTGTTGAAAACTCTCCTGTAAAGAAAAAACAAGCGAAAAATCTTGAAGTTTCTCGTCCCTCCTTGACAAGCTCGAATCAGCCGAACATGGCGGGTTCGGGGTCGCGTAGCACAGCCCCACTGTGGTTCATAGAATTTGAGCAGCGGCAGGAGGCGAGGTTTGCAGAACTACTTCAAGCCCAACAGATGTTAAAGTTTGACGTGGACAATGCAAAGGATGACATTTGTATGTTAAAAACAGCGCTAGAGGAGGCAAATGCCAAAATCGATGATCTGGAAAACAGAAGTCGCCGCAACAACGTCGTGATCTGGGGGGCACCAGAAGGAGCAGAAAAGGGAGATTGTTTGCGGTATGTAGTAGAAGATCTCCTTGCCGGCGCTGCCGGCCCAAAAGCTGTTCAGCGTGCACATCGCTCTGGTCGACCAGCAGCCGCTGAGAAGGCTCGGGGGAAACCCCGACCAATCCACGTTGGATTCTCGACGTACAGAGAGAAAGAAGCGGCCCGAAAGAAGCTGATTGAAGTGTTCAAGGAAAAAACCGAAGGAGCGAAAATGTACGTTGCAGATGACTACAGTAAAAGAGTACAGCATATGAGGAGGGAGAATCTGCCAAAGTTGAAGGAGCTGAGGGCAAAAGGCATCAAAGCTTTCTTCGTCTATCCTGCCTCCATTAGAATCAGAGATGCCAACGGACGCTTGATAAGCCCTGAGGTTTAATTCCTTGCCATGGAGGAAGTTGGCCAGTGTACAGTTTATGACAAACATTTAGTAAGGTGTTCAGTCATTTTTACAGCTTTATCCCATTAACTGGTCTTTATGATTAACTTATGCTACCCTTTTTTGAACGTTGACTGCCAAACTTTTTTGCTTGCCAATTTTTGTATATGTTTCTTTTTTCTGTTTATTTTTGGTCACTGTCACACCACGTTTACTCATTGGGTCAATAGCTCTATAATGTGCACAGTATGGCTATCTGGTATTATCTTCTTTGCGGTACTCACTGTAATTTCAATTGTGAAATACGCATCTGGAAAAATCATTTTTTATTTTAGGAATGCTACTAAATGTCTCTCAAAATAACTACTTTCAATTGTAGAGGGCTTCAGGACAGATTCAAAAGGAAAAAAATATTCAGGTTTTTGCACCAAAGAAATGATGATATAATTTTGCTCCAAGAAACTCATTCTCTTGATGAAAATTTGCAGATGTGGAAATTAGAGTGGGGTGGAGAATTATATGTTAATAGTGCTACCTCTAACTGTAGAGGTGTAGCAATCCTTTTCAAACCAGGATTAAATGCTTCGATATCTCATGTATATTCAGATGGAAATGGCAGAGTCATTATTTTGGATGCTTTAATAGGAAAATTAAAGTTAAGGATAATAAACGTGTATGCTCCTAATCAGGACGACCCCGATTTTTTCTTGGATTTGTTTTCAAATTTTGATTATAGCGATCAAACAAATGTTATTCTAGGTGGTGATTTGAATTTAGCCATGGGTCCCTTAGATTATCAAGGCTCATGTGCTGAACATAGTAATTCAAGATCAAGAAATATGTTTTCCTTTTTAACAGATGAATATAATTTGAATGATAGTTGGAGATTAATGCATCCCACAGACAGGGTATTTACAAGACATCAACAAAATCCTATAGCCCTTTCGAGACTTGACTATTTATTTGTGTCAAACAGTATCTTGGCAAATATTTTAAGCAGTACTATTTCTCATGGTCTGGCATCGGACCATTCTGTTGTCACAGTAGAATTGTCTATCGGAGTTCCCAAAAGGGGCAGAGGTTATTGGAAATTAAATTGCCATTTGCTTCAGAGAGATGCAGATTTTATCAAGTATATTAAAGTTAAGATTGATGATTTCAAGAAGGACCATACTAATTCATCTTGTAACCCCCATGTCATTTGGGACTCTTTTAAGAGCACTATAGTAGGTTATTGCATGGAATACTCAGCGAGGAAAAAGAAAGAGAGAATGAAGGATAAATGTAAATTGGAAGCAGAAATTGAAGTTTTACGACAAAGGCTGACTAAGACACAAAATGATGCAGAGTGTAATGAAATAATGCAACTTTTAGGTAATTTAGAAAAAAAGTTAGAAGACATCTATGATTTTGAAACAGCTGGTGCTATAGTTAGGTCCCGTGCCAAGTGGGCTGAGGAAGGTGAGAAGAGCACTAAATACTTCTGTAATCTAGAAAAGAGACATACAGAAAATAAAAATATTTATATGTTAAAAAATGCAGATGGTTCTCTAATAGTGAACCCTCAGAATATCATGAAAGAATTACATGGTTTTTATTCTACATTGTATTCTTCACATTGGTCTGAGGACTCTAGCAAAGAAGCAGATAATTTTTTTGAGGGACTAGAAATTCCAATATTTTCAAATGATCAAAAAGAAAAACTCAATCAACCATTAACAAAAGTTGAAATATTTAATGCAATTAAGTCAATGCCAGCAAATAAATGCCCTGGCTTGGATGGCCTGCCCAAGGAATTTTATGTTGTTTTTTTTAATGATATTTATGATTTTTTAATAGATTCATACGCTTTTTCCTTTGAAAAGGGTTTTATGTCTCAGTCACAAAGGAATGGAATTATTTCTCTTTTGCCAAAAAATAATAAGGACCCAATGTATGCTAAAAACTACAGACCAATTTCCTTATTGAATGTTGATTATAAGATAATTGCTAAATGTTTTGCTTTGAGATTAAAGTCATTTCTGCTTGATGTCATACATAATAATCAGTCTGGGTTTCTGAAAGGTAGGAATATAGCACATAATATACGTTTAATTATTGATTTGATTGATTACACTAATGCTCACGATGTTCCTGGTGCTCTATTACTATTAGATATAGAGAAGGCATTTGATAGTGTTGAACATGAATATTTGTATAAGGTCCTGGAACGTTTTGGTGTTGGTCATGATTTTTTAACTTGGATTAAATGTTTTTATAATAACCGAAGCAGCTATGTTTTAAATAATGGCTACCTGTCATCAGCAGTCCACTTGGAAAAAGGAATATTTCAGGGATGCCCAATATCCCCATACCTCTTTCTTCTAGCAATAGAAATATTGGGTATTTCAATAAGAAGCAATCCATTAATAAAAGGTGTTCAAATTGGGGAAGTTGAACATAAAGTTAGTATGTATGCTGATGATACAACTTGTTTTTTAAATGGAGATTTGGAGTCAGTTAATAATTTATTTGATACTTTGGAGAAATTTGGGGCCTTCTCTGGTTGTAAGGTTAATATATTGAAAAGTGAAGGGATTTGGTTGGGATCTCTGAAAAAATCCAGAGAAAAACCCTTTAGTGAGAAGGGACTGGTTTGGAACAATTCAACTTTTTCTTGTTTGGGAATAAAGTTTTCTTTGGACTTAAATTTGCTTTTTGAACTGAATTATAATCAGAGATTGGGAAATATCGAACAGACCTTGAATTGCTGGCGTTCAAGATCATTATCCCTTATAGGGAAGATAACTGTTGTGAAAACTCTTGTATTGCCCAAACTGTTGTTCTTATTTACTACTCTGTGTATTCATATTCCTGAAAAGTTTTTTAAAAAGCTTGAATATTCCTTTTTTAAATTCATTTGGTCAGGCGGCAATGATAGGATAAAACGAAAATTTTTGTACAATGAATATGATCAATGTGGCTTGAAAATGTTAGATATCAGATCATTTGCCCTGGCTCAAAAGTTGGTTTGGTCAAAACACATGCTGAATGAAGATTTTAAAAGTGATTGGAAACAAATTGAAATGAAAAGTCTCACTGAATTCCATACAGACCCTTTCATTTTATTTAGAGCAAGTGCTCCTGACAATCTTTTAAAGAATGTAAATTTCCAGCTGGGTGAAACCATTAAGGTCTGGTATGTGTTTAGAAGTAGATTGTTGGCCAACATGAATTTAAGAGAGATGCACAAAATGGATGTGTTGTGGTTTAATAAGAATATTTGTTTGAAAACAAAGAAATATTTCTACTATTCGGAGTGGTATGATAAAGGTATTATAACAGTACAGGATTTGATGTTTGATGGTAATCGCTTTAAGGAGTTTTTTGAATTGGTATCGGAATTTAATATTTCAATTCGTGATAGAAGGAAGTATTCTTTCCTTATCAAGTCTATCCCTTTGTTTGGAACGTGGTCCAATGATTCAAGGGACCCATATGATTTAGTGGTTAGTAAGTTATTCAGTTGTAATAGTCTATCTAAATTTTCTTATTCAATCTTTAAGGACCAACTGTTACCCAAGGATAGAAGCAGAAAGTGGAATGACATTTTTGGTATAGATTTAAATGATGAAGAATGGATGTTGGTCCATAGGAATAATCTTAAGTGCACAATTGAAACCCAACTAAGGTCTTTTTATGTTAAAACTTTCCATAAGGCTATAGCCACTAATGATTTTCTGCATAAAATTAAGAGGTCTGACACTGAATTATGCAGTCTTTGTAATCAATTAAATGACTCTATTCAGCATTTTATGGTTGAATGTGTAGTTGTAAATCCTCTTTGGAAATGTTTGGAAAAATTTTTGAGTTCAAAATTAGGGACACGGATACAACTCTCATCCTTTCAAAGACTTTTCGGGTGTAACAAAGACCAACAAAATTGTTTATGTATAAATTTCTTTCTTTTGTGCACACGTTTTTATATTTATCGCTGTAAGTTCAGAAAGGAAAAACCTAACTTTCAATCTGCTTTGTCATTTTTTAAGATTAAATATAAATCAGAATACCTGATAGCTCTCAAGAATAATAAGATGAGACAACACTTTCAAAAGTTTGTATTTGATATATGATGCAAGAGTCTGTATTTTTCCTGGAAGCCATGACCTGAGTACTCATCCTAAAATCCTATTTTTATACCCAGTATACCATGTATACAGCAAAAGCATTATTCATGTTACATGCACTTAATACACTGTTGCAATCTGGCCTGCGGGCGATTCCCGCGGGTCAGGATATAGTATGGTTCAGATTCTGAGCGATTTTATTTTGGGAGCGGTCTCCGGGTGCGCGATGTCCCACTGCTGCTGCCGGGCTGGGGGATGGCGTGGCCCGGGTTTGTACGGGCGAGGAAAGATTTTTTCCTCGCCCGTACAGGTTCGGGTCGCGCCGTCTCTCGGCCTGGCGGCGTTGGTGGGATGTCGCGCATTTGGGGATTGCTCTTGGAGTGGAGTCGTTCAGAATCTGAACTAGATATAGTATTGAGATATAGGGCCTACATGTACTTTGTTCAGTGACCGTACCTCTTATTTGTTTTGTTTTGTTTTTTTCTTTTATTATGTTCATATTTATTTTTTTGTACATATGTTATCCATTGTTTCTACTTTCAATAAAAACATAAATAAAAAAAAAAGTATACAACGCACAATTTTTATATCGAATAGAAAATTGGTTCGGCGCATAAATTACAAAGAATCTACAGACCGAAAGAAACAAGAAATAAATTAGAAATAAGACGCAAAATACATATATCGAATCGAAAATTGATTTGGCGCTTAACTTAGGGATAATATACAACCCAAATAAAATATGAAATAAATGAAGTATACAACGCAAAATGTTTTTATCGAAATGAAAAGTATAAGTTGGTGCGTAATTTATAGAGAATCTACAAACCAAATAAAACAACAAATGAATCAGCATTCAACACAAAACGTTTATGTCGAATATAACATTGGTTTGGCGCATAAATTACAAAGAATTTACAGACCAAATGAAACAACAAACAAATTAGAACTATGACGCAAGATACATTTATTGAATCAAAAATTGATTTGGCGCTTAACTTAGGAGTAATATACAACCCAAATAAAATATGAAATGAATGAAGTATACAACGCAAAATGTTGTTGTTGTTTTTTTTTTATCTAATTGGAAAGTGAACTGGAAATTGATTTGGCGCGTAACTTACGAATAATATACAACCCAAATAAAACATCAAATGGATGAAGTATACAACGCAAACTGTTTCTATCGAACTGAAAATTCAGTTGCCGCGTAATTTATGGAGAATCTACAACCCAAACAAAACAACAGATGAATCAAGTATTCAACGCAAAACGTTTAAATCGAATAGAAAATTGGTTTGGCGCATAAATTACAAAGAATCTACAGACCAAATGAAACAACAAATAAATTAGAACTAAGTCGCAAAATTCATTTATCGAATCGAAAATTGACAGTTTTTTTTTTTTTTTTTTTTTAAATAACACACACGCACACCCTGGTATCAATATGCCTTTAGCACTTCATTTATTTGATGTATGATAAAAGAGCAATGTAGATAAAATGCCTTGCTCAGGGACATAAGTGCCGTGCCGGGATCGAACGCCCGATCCTCGCATCTCCAGTCAAGCGCCTTAAACCACTGGACCACGGCACCTCCACCAAGAAGGTCACCAAGAAGAAGCCGGCAACACACCCACCTGCTGCCGAAATGATAACTATAAAAGTGAAGACGTTTTTTTTTTGTTTTCATAAGTTTTTATTATTTTCTCTCATAAAAGAAAATTGAACATAATTTGAAACATTTCATATAATATAACAACAACAACAACAAAATCTTGACATAAATATAACTGCCAACTGCAATTTCACATTTCAAACGATAATACAAACAAACTTTCATCTAACATATATTTGCGAACAGAAATAAATATTTCATAAAGAATAAGATTCACATATTTAAGTTACCCATTTCGTTACAAACAATTTTCAACAACAACAACAACAAAAAATCTTTTTCCAATTTCCTTCTGAGAGAAAGAATTAAATTAAGAGAAGAAAAAAAAAAAGAGGATAGAAAGAAGATAAGAATAAAGAAAGAGAGAGAAAAAAAGATTAGAGAACATACACCATCACGCCCCCCCCCCCATCCCACAACACAAAGAACAACCACAAACGAACAAACAGATAAAACAAAGAGAAGGAAGACACACAAAAAACAAAACAAAACAAAACAAAACAAAAACAAAACAAAACAAAACAAAACAAAACGAACAAAAAAAACAAAACAAAACAAAACAAACAAACAAAAAAACAAAAACAAAAACAAAAAAACAAAAAAACAAAAAGGGAACGGTCACACCAACAGCACAGAGACATAAACGAACAAAGGGGGAGAAAAGAGAAAGGAAAAGAAAGGGGTAGGGCAGAGGGTCCAGAAGCTATGCCTCTATCATTGTGAGAAACTAAAGTCATCACCGAAGCGCGAAGCCACACCCGCCCAGTCGTCAAGGCTACCGGCTCCAAACAATTTAAGCTAAACAATGGCGCGGCGATCACAACAGGGCCAAACACTAAATTTGCCCTGCTTTAGCCTGCCGCTTGAATGGTTTCACGGCGAACCTCACGCACAGGCTCTGTTGTCTGGAACCAGCACCCCGGACGACGAGCGAATACGACGCCAACACCTCGGCACAAAAAAAAAAAAAAAAAAAAAAAAAAAAAAAAAAAAAAAAAGATCACGGACAACCTTCCAAAGCTTCCCATTTCTTTAAATGGATTGAAAGAGTATCCCTTTCCTTTGCAAGTTTTTTCTCTTCATTTCTATTTTCAATTATTCTATCTATAATTTCTTTTGCATTGGGGGGATCTCCTTTCTCTCTATTATGAAAAATCGTAAATTTAATCAAAATCAAAATATGGTTCAGTAATTGCCCTGCTTTTATAGTGTTGTCTATTATTCCAATATGAATTTCTTTCCAAGATAACTTCTTCAGAATTGGTAGATTGAGCTTGTCAGCACATTTTCCCCACACTTCCTTTATCTTGTTACATTCAAAGAACACATGTTGATAAGTTTCTTCAAATTTTTTACAATATGAGCTCAATCCATTTTCACGAAACTTAAATCTATGTAGATGATGGTTTGTATATATAATCTTATGTAACAGTTTGAATTGGAATTCTCTTAGTTTACTGTTTAAGGTACACATCCTTGGTTGAACAAATATCTTTTCTACATCTCGTTGTGAAATATTATAAAGTGACATTAAATTGCAAAATGCTGTGTTTGTTTCTACATTCTTTTTAATTTGACTCTTATACACCATCTTTGCAGTTATTTCTTCAAATTTAAAAACTTTCTTTGAAAACATAAATTCTAAACTGAGGCCACAGTGAATGGCCTTTCTTAAAGATTGAACATTTTTTTTCCATTCATGAGGGGTCGTTGCATAAATTTTGTTTACTTTTACAATTTCTTCTGTACTTAAACCTAAAGCTACAAAATAAGCCTCAGGTTTTAATTCTCCATGTTCATCACAAATATGATGAAGTCGATAAATATTCTTTAAAAACAACTTCTCCTCAAATAGAGTTTGACCTTCTAATTGGATACACTTATTATTATACAAAATTTCATTTCCTCTATATCTCTCTTCTATCTTAACATAGTCTTTCATATCTATCCAAGCTTTCAATAGACTCTGATAAAAGGTAGGTAACGTGATTTCCACTGTATCCCTCCAATAATTGCAATAAAATATCAAATTTCCTCCCATCGGTCTCATTAAATATTTAAAATAAAGTTTCCATTTAATAGTTTGAGTTCCTGTTATAAGCCTTTTTATCCACATTATTCTTTGTGCTTTTACAAAGAATCTAAAATTCATCATTTTGAGCCCACCCTGCTGATAATCTAAAATCACTGTACTTTTTTAAATTTTATCTTTACCTCTCCACAAGAAATCAAAGCAAATTTCTTCAATTTCCTTATATATACCCACTCTGGAACTGGCATAAGTGATGTTGCATATATCAATTTAGAATATCCATATATTTTCATTAATTGAATTTTTCCCATTAGAGTTAGATCACGCTGTTTCCACCACGTCAACAGTTTTTTAATTTTGCTTAATATTTCCTTAAAATTCATTTTTTGCTTGATATCTGCATGAACTGAAAAATAAATGCCTAATATTTTAACAACATCTACTAGCTTCCCAAATGGAAATGTATACTTAGACACCTGCGGACCTAATGGCATAATATATGTCTTATCCTTGTTTAACTTTAATCCTGATATTTTATAAAAGCCTTCAAAAATATGTTCTATTTCCTTAACTGAATCCATATCTTTGATGAAGAGTGTTATGTCATCTGCATACAACACCTGCTTCATTTCTATATTTCCAAAACAAATTCCTTTTACCAAGTGATTATTTCTAATCATATGAGCTAGAATTTCAATGCATAAAATAAATAAGTATGGCGATAATGGATCTCCCTGCCTTACTCCTCTTTCAACTTTAAAGTAACCTGTTGATGTATATCCGTTCATAACACAGCTTTCAGCATTTGTATATAATATATTCACCCATTTACAAAATAATGGTCCAAAACCAAAAGATTTTAAGACTCTGTATAAGAATGAATGAGAAACAGAATCAAATGCCTTTTCAAAATCTATGGCCATCAGAAAAGCATTTACTTTATAAAAAGTAGTATGAAAAACCATATCATCTGTTATCCTTATTGCTTCTCCAATATTTCTATTCTTAACATAACCAAGTTGATCAGAAGACACGATTTCAGGTATAACTTCTTGTAATCTCTTTGAAAGTATCTTTGATAAAATTTTATAATCCACGTTTAACAGAGAGATTGTCTATAATTCTTAATAAAGTCTGGATCTTTGCCCTCTTTATGTATCAGGGTGATAACTGCTTGCCTCTGAGAGGCAGATAGTTCCCCCTGTTCAAAAGCTTCATTAAAAGATGCAAGAATTAGATCTCCAATTACTGGCCAAAATTTAAGATAGAATTCTACGCTTAAACCATCATTCCCTGGTGATTTATTTAATTTCATATTTTTTAATATATCTATACATTCCCTTTCTACAATCTTTTCTTCACCTAAATCTCGTAAGGCATCGTTTAATTTTGGCAGGTTACTCGGAAAAAATTCTAAACCGCCATCTTGTACAAGTTCTATTTTTTTATATAACTGACTGTAAAATGATTTTATTCCCTTAACAATTTCATTTTCCTCAAAAATAATTTTTCCATTTACATTTAATTTCTGTATTACACTTTTTTTTCTATTTGATACCATTAATTGTTTTAAAAATGTTGTATTTTTCTCTCCGCATTCATACCACGAGGATCTTGACCGTATTTTCAAACCTTCATTTATATAGTCATAGAATACACTTAGTTGTTGTCTCTTAGCTTTCAATTTTTCAAGGATAACATTATAACGTACATTACTGATTGATAGTAAATTCTCTTCTAAGTCTTCAATTTCTTTCTCTAAGTTTTCAATTTTTTCTTTCCTTTCTTTTGCCCTTTTCTTTGAAAATTTACTTGTAAACCTGCGTATTTCCATTTTCATATAGTCCCATAATACTCTTTTATCTTTTATCTCACAAGACAGTTTATTCTTTAAAGTCTGTATTTCTTCTCTCATCTTCAAAACATATTCCCTATCATTTAACAAACTATTATTGAACTTCCAATAAGCTCTTTTATTTTGACATTTTAACGATATTCTGTTATACAGAACCAAATTAACAGCTGAATGGTCAGAGGCTATGGAGGGAATAATGTCACATTTGGATGTTATTTGTTCTAGATTCTCTGATATAATCCAATAATCTAAACGACTTTGCATAAATGGATTCCCTTGTCTATATGTATATTGCTTTTTATCTTTATTTTTATTTCTCCATACATCTATTAATCTAAAACTATCCATGAACTCTTCCAATTTGCTACTGAATTTTGATTGCTTCTTTGAAACTTGTCCAAAATAATCTAAGTTCGTGTCTCTAATAACATTAAAGTCACCCCCAAGTACTACTGGATTCCCTTCAGGATTGTTCCTATACAACAATTGACTTAAATCATTTAAACACTTTATTTGCTCTCCTTCATTACTACCAGTGGGAAAATAAACATTTCCAAGCAACATCTTCTGACCTTGTATACTACATTTAATCAATATATATCTACCATTTACGTCTACACAGGTGTCACTAATCTGAATGTCTAACTTACTATTTATCAACACCAGAACTCCTCTACTGTGGCTGGTACCATGACTAAAGATACATTTTCCGCCCCACTCTAATTGCCATTTCTTCTCTATATCAGGTGTACTATATGTTTCTTGTAAATATACTATATCTGTAGATTTTGTCCTAAACCAATTAAACATTTTGTCTCGTTTACTTCTATCTCTTATTCCCCTCACATTCAGTGTGAGAAAATTACATGAAAAACAGTTTCTAATATTATCCATTGGATCCCTTTAGGATTAAACACTTATCTATATATAAGAAGGGACACCCAAAGTATCCCAACAGTGTCTGACCCCCTGATATGGGGAGCAAATTAAAACACTTCAATAATCTCTTTTCGCAAATAAATCTTTTCGAAGAAATAACTTCACGGCCCTCTACCCTAAAAGAAGAAGAGCTAAAAAAGAAAAAAGACAAAATGTGCATACTGCAAATAGTCAAGAACTTACAAATGAGGAACCAAGAACGAAGAAATAAGAGAAAACAGAGAAAACAAAGAAAACAAAGGAACATGGAAAGACAACATGAAACGGACAAACAACGGAGTTCGCGTAGCGAACTATGCATGATGACTAATCAAACTGTCTTAGCAAACGTTGCATGACAGTCCCCTCCCATTCCCCCTATAAAGACATGATAATGATCAACCACTTTCAATTTTCTATAATATCATATAACCTCCGTATACCACATTTAGTACCTGTCGTGAAATATTGAACTCAGTACTTCAACTTGGAAACTAAAGTATATATTGTGTAGCTGAACAGTGACAGGGCAAGTTAGAAGTGAAACTACCTGCCTTAGTTTAATTTACTATATCAACCCCCCCCCCCCAAAAAAAAAAGGACCAACAGAATCCTTGAAAACCAGAGTTATCAATACATTAATGGACAGGATTGAAATTATAACTGTACTTGTACAAGTTACTCCTCATATACCATAAGATATGTACCGTAATCTATTACTTTTTTTTTTTTTTTTTTCTCTTTTTTTTTTTTTTTTAATAACACACATGCACACGCTGGTATCAATATGTCTATAGCACTTCATTTATTTGATGTACGATAAAAGAGCCATGTAGATAAAATGCCTTGCTCAAGGGCATAAGTGCCTGCCGGGGATCGAACGCCCGATCCTCGCATCTCCAGTCAATCGCCTTAAACCACTGGACCACGGCACTTCCATTACGTTCCTGAATCGATATATCGTTAGGTGAGCTATCGTGATCGATCGACTAGTCTTTGCTCAAGTCTTATTTATATTAATTTTGGGGGGTATTTTATTTTCAAAAATCAATATCTCCTGTATCCTGTCACCGTTGAATGTCGTGTTAAGTTTTCTGGGGTTGATTTTGTGTAAGCTAACTATACACAAATTATTTTTTCAGGCCTCAGGTACCGACTCAAAACTTTAAGTTTACTTGTAGTTCCAGAACCACAAGCGAGCTTGTAGTTAACGCCGAAACCACGAGCAGCGGGGTCCTCCCTCGTAGTTATGGACCGTGTGGACAGAATAAACTTTAAGTTTAGCAAACTCGTTGTTAACGATGACCTCTCTGTTCATGTTTAACTACGATCGCTCGACTTGTAGGCCTAGTCTAAGAAAAACGAATGTCGCTGTTTCGTTAACTTAAAGTTTTGCTAACTTAAAGTTTCAAAACCACCAGTCCCGTATGAACGTGTAGCTTTTTAGTATCGCACGTGGCTGATCTCTCAAATACATATAGCTGTACTCTAGATAATGCGAATTATCTGTTTGTTTGTTTGTCCGCAACAAACACATCAGCATTGGGAGTGATACTAGCGCGTAGGTCTAAAATCAAGGAGGTGTTACATACTCCAAATCGACCGACTCTTGGCCATTGGTGGCAATTTTTTGTTCGGTCTGTTGTCGGTCTGGCGTCGGTCTTATTGGTGTGATTGTGGTATAGCGGACTATAGTAATGTAAGCATTCAACGCACCGTACCTAACTGCACATTTTTCATATCAATGTGTCGAGCTCTATATGTGCTAATTCACTAGACCTCAAGTCGGATTTATTCGAAGTTTTGAATTAAAGTTCTAAAAGTGATATATCAAGAATTCAAGATGGCGCAGGAAACTGGACTGAAGATAGCAGTATCCCCATCCCGTGTGACTGTCCACCAGCACAGGGGGGTTACCCTCCCGAGTCACGTGCTTCCAGAGATGGTAGAGGATCTTCAATCGTTCAAGTTTCGAGGTGATGACATCCTCGTTGTAACGTCTCCCAAGTCAGGTAAGCAACAAGCATGGGTACGGGTCTTGGAGTTGGTGTTGCTGTCCAGGTAGTCTAGTTCTGGACTCTTTTTATTGATTTTTTTATTCGCCGACTATACTCGATAAGCTGAGTGATGGCGCGATCCCGAGAACCTGTTGGCCCCGAATTCGGGGCCAACAGGTTCTCGGGGCCAACAGGTTCTCGGGATCGCGCCATCGCGTATCGCGTATAGTCGGCGAATAAAAAAATCAATAAAAAGAGTCCAGAACTAGACTACTGTCCAGGGTGCTTGGGGTGGTGGCGGGTGCAGTGGTGCTTCAGTTGCTCGGGGTGCTGCAAGGGTTTGTTCTGCAGTGGTTTGTACGAAGCTTTTTTTAGAATTCGCTGTATAGAAAAATGGGAATCCCTCTGTATAATCTTTATGTATTCTTTTGTTTTTATACGAGAGCCCTTTTAAAGATTTTACCAGAGTTATTTTAGAGCTTTTCAGAGCTAAATTGCTCACCGCTCCTTTTCTTTTCCGCTTGTGCTAGGGCAATGAGGAAAAAGAACCACTAGCGTAGCTGAGAGGGGGGCAGGGAGGGAAGAGTGCCCCCCCCCCCCGTCAACTTTACCTCGATTTTTTTTTGGACATTTTTTTGTTTTTTTGTTTTTTGTTCCTTGTCAGAGAATTATGGAGGAAAACATGTGATAACCCCCCCCCCCCCCCCCCCACTGAGCGACTTTTTTGAGGGCTGGCGAAAAAAAAATTATGGCAACCCCCCCCCCCCCCCTCCCCCCACTGAGCGAGTTTTGGAGGGCTTGGCGAGAAGGAAAAAAAATACGGGTCTACCTTCAAGCAAAATTTGCCCCCCTTGTAAAAAAAATCCTAGCTACGCCACTGAAAAGAACAGAACACCTAGTGAAAAGTACCAAGGCATTCTTTTTTTTCTTCTTCTTCTTCTTTTTTTGCTTGCTTGTCAGAGAATTTTGGAGTGAGAAGGGAACCCCGAAAATTTGATAACCTCCAGAAATAAAAACCAAGGCACAATCAAAACAAAATGACAAATTAATGAAAACAAAAAAGAAGGGGATAATGTTATAGGCCTGTTGCAAACCTCATGATCAGTCGGTTTCACCCTTTTAGATCTGTGTTGCCTATCCTGTCATTATTATAAAAATTACACAAATTTTCACTGCATTCACAGTGTTACCCTTATTAAAAGCATGATATTTATTGTTTTTCACACTGTCTTTCAACGACCCTCAATATATCCCTGCGGGAAAGAACACAGCGTCCCACAGTGTGTTTACTTCTTAATTTAGCAACTGAACATTAGGTTGTGGAAAAATCGATAATGTTAATAATAATAGTTATGGTCTTATTTAGCCAGGGTAGCATCATCAGTGTAATACTGCTCTTCCTGGGGCCATGCGAATGTTATTACCCCCAGCATTGCGAGGTATAGGCCCTACCTATTAACCCTTTCAAGACAATTGACCACATTTTGTGGTTTGGCTCAATAACATTTGATTCAGAGCTCTAAAAAATATACCAGATGCATGAGTAGAAAGAGCAAAAATTTCTGCACATCCTATGTCCACTTTTGTTGCATGACCAAATTGCGTTTGATGCCAGGAATTTTAAAAACAAGAATAAGCTTTAAAATCCTTAAATTGGCAACACATTGAGAGGTTCAAAATCATTGTTATTTGTCAAAATTGGCAACTTTTTCAACTTTTCGATAATGGTTTTAAGAATGTATGTTGTTTTCAAAGGCATTACATTTTATTAAAACCATGTAGCACTACGAGAAAAATATTATTGTTGCCAATTTGAAGAACAAAATGTGATCAATTTTGCCCTTAAATAATTCCTGTCCTGAATGTTAAATATACCTGTATGGATAGGAACAATGTGGGTAAAACACCTTGTCCAAGGATGCATGCACTCATATAAACGCTATGCGTGCAATTTGGAAAATAACAAAAACTTGCTTCATCTACAGTTGGAAATGATATCTTTATAATTTCGTTTCAGTTTCAGTTTCAGTTTATTTCATTTTTAAAATCACACAAATGGAACATAAACAATGACCGTTGCATTATTACAATAATATAGGGAAATATCTTCAAAACTTTCAACAAAAGAAGAAGAAAAAATATTGCAAGTGAACGTACAGAGACACAGATCAATATTTCCATTATTTTAAAGTTGGGATAAGACAAACAAATTTGGCGTGAAATATGATGGAATAAATAAATTATAGTAAGAAGCTATAGGCTTGTAATATTGTAGATTCCCTTAAGAATAAAAAACAGTCTTTGGTACATGTACATGTAGCTTCTTTTACCAATACATTTTGTACACTTGATTTTTTTAACCCCGTACTATCCTTAACCCCGGACTATCCTTAACCCCGGACTATAATTTTTGCTGTTCTCATTGGCAGTTTTAGTCCCGTACTATCTCCCTAGCCAGAGCGCTTATCCCCATCTTTTGACATTTAGCCCCACCTTTGGTGGGGCTAACCCTGCTTTTTTCCAGGGCTAAAATATTCCCGTACTATCTTGGAGTTAGCCCACTTTGGTAAAACGCAATGTGAACAGAAAGTGGGCTAAGCTTAGTCCCGTACTATCGGTGGGGCTAAATCCTCGTTTAGCTCCACCGATAGTACGGGATTAAGCAAAATTTTGCAATTGTAAAAAGCCTGTTACATGTATATGAGAGATCTTAAGAAAACATTGTTTTAAAATAAATTTCGTTGTCCAACCTTCTGCAGGAACTCACTGGGTGACTGAGACTACTGGACTGATCATGGCCAATGGGGTGTGGGAGAATGTGAAACGAGACACAATGAAAAACCTCCTGGAGTTTGCACTCATCAACAAAGATGCATTCGATGAAAGTATCCCTTTGATCATGTTTTATCAACTTTTGGATAAGATGCCTTCTCCGCGGATCATATTCACACATCTTCCTCTTGAATTCCTCCCACCAGGAGTATTTGAAGCCAAGGCCAAGGTCAGGTTCTAGATGCGTTGCCCGGCTTACACGAGACGTCATTTTGATTGCGTCATTACTAATCGAACCTGTAAAGGGAATTTACCCATGCGTCAGTTGTATGAAAAGTATTGTTTGTACTCTTCATTTTGCAATCTCTTTGTAAACGATATCACTCATTCATGAAGCGCAAAAGACCGTACGAGTCACTGACGCGATCCTAACGTCAGCAAAAAGGGGCCTCGATCGTTTGAGCCTGGCTTGACGGAGTATGTGAGCGTGATATCCTACAAAAAGTGAATACAAATGAACAGAGCAATCATTGGGTTGCATTAATGGCGTATGGATAATTCACTGCCTTAACGCACTTGATGAGTGCGAGTAATAACGCATTCAGAACGATGCCTCGTTTGCAATGGTCTACAATTTGTCATTGTGGCAGACAAAACGATAGTGAATATCTCATGTGTACATGTACATGCACATATACCGGGGGAGCGTTTCATCAAGCATTTTGTCAGCGATTTTTACCGACAACTGTTATAAGCTACTGAAATCCTTGCATCTGATTGGCTGAGAGCAAATTTGTCGGTAAAAATCACTGACAAAACGCTTGATGAAACGCTCCCCTGTACTTCAATAACTACTTCAAAGGCTCACATGAGGCGTAATTTACTGACGTAAAGACCACGTAAGTGACTTTACCGGTATTTTGCGCGTCGTGAAAGAGTGATATTGTTTAGAAATTAGTCGCAAAAATGAACAGTGTAAGCAATACTTTTCATAACTGGCGTATGGGTTGATTCCCTTCGTTGGCTCGATTAGCGCAGGTACTGACCCGGGGTACTGACGCAATCGAAATGACACGTCGTGTAGGCCTACGTGAGCCGGGCTTTAGTCTAAACATCGTTTATGGCATATGGAATCCTCTCAACCCTTTCAGGACAGGAATTATTCAAGGGCTAAATTAATCACATTTCGTTCTTCAAATTGGCAACAATAATATTTTTCTTTTAGTGCTAGATGGTTCTAATAAAATGTAATGTCTTTGAAAACATTATACAGGGTTAGAAACTTTGTCGAAAAGTTGGAAAAATGGCCAATTTCGATAAAAAACAATGATTTTGAATCTCTCAATGTGTTGCCAACTTAAGGATTTTAAAGCTTAATCTCCTTTTTTAAATTCCTGGCATCGAACACAATATGGTCATGCAACAGAAATGGACATAGTATGTGCAGAAATTTTTGCTCTTTCTACTCATGCATCTGGTATATTTTTTAGAGCTCTGAATCAAAAGTTATTGAGCCAAACCACAAAATGTGGTCAAATGTCTTGAAAGGGTTAATAACCTTTGAATGTTGATTAGCAAAGAACAAAACAATCAGTAGCAAAATGCCCAAATAAATATTTCACCTATATGCCATCTTCGTATTGCAGGTTTTTACATAAATGGCACAGTGACTCGTGTGACATATTTGAAGTTCCTTTTCCTTCCAAGACTACACATCATCACGAGAAGACATACCGAACAATTGGGGGGGGGGGGTCCAATAGTTTGTATTTTGTGTAAAGTAAATGAATGCACATTTTTTTAATTTTTTTTTTTTTTTTTGTTACTCGCGCAATTATACCAGTATTTGAATTTGAAAATCTAGATGACACAAGCAGACTGGATTTAGAGCACCATACCAAATCGTAAGGCCGAATTGAGCCACGGCTGATCAATGTATAATAACCCAACGCAAGATACTGGTGTCTCTTGGTTCCTTTCCTGACCTCTTTCGGAGCCATAAGTTTAGTCCTTTTTCTACGCACCGTAAAAAGTAACGAAAAGGCCGATTAACATGAATCTTTAATTCATTCCCATTGAATTTCCCTGTTATATCGTTTTTTAAACAATATCGAATTTCTGAATTCTAAATTTTGATTAAGATGATGACCCTTGTTCGGACCCTTGTTGTCGTTTTTCCGAAGGTTCATAATTTCGAAGGTTCGTGATTCCGAAAATGAAATAGGGTTTATAAAGAGTCCGAAAATAAGATAGGGTTCGTAATTCCGAAAATGAACGGGGTTCACAATTTAGAAAATGAAGTAGAGTTCATAATTCCGGAGGCTCGTAATTCCGAAAATGTAATAAAACCGTACATTTTGTTTTGTTGTAACAGTAATCATTTTGAAGTATAGTTATAGTAATACAAAGATAAATTTTACTGCACATTATCACGATTGACAATGTATTTTTTCTTATCCTACCAATTCCATCAGATCATCTACAGTGCAAGGAACCCAAAAGATGTTTTAGCGTCTCTCTACAGATTCATTGGAAAGACTCCAGAGGCACAGTTTGTGACATGGCCAATGCTTTATGCTAGCATCTTCACCGATCAATGTAAGTTGGTTTATTGCCACTTCGGTCCAAGGCCAATTCCTCTAATATTCATCCTTACCCCGGATCCTTACCCAGTTTGTTTCCTATCTAACTCATCAAGTATCATTCTGTCTACATCTAAGTTGTCTATTCTACGTGTCATACTTAGTGCTCCTATCATTAGTTTGTCCAATTTCCATACTGTTATTACCCGATGGTATAGAATTGAACTGAACTGATTTGAAAAGGTATTTATTATAAAACATATAGCCGCTGCTCAAGAGCTGAATTACATGAAGTATACATATATCATGATCATGCAAAAGAATACACATTAAAATACAATTCGAAATACAATTAGATAAACATTCATATTTACAAAAACCATCAAAGACATTATGTGGCAAAATAAGATTAAGATGCATAAAATAAAGAGGGGAGAAAGGGAAAAAGAGTGAGAGAATGAAAGAGAGGAATGTGAAAGAAGGAGGGAAATTGAAGAGAGGAATCAAAGAGAAAGAGAGGAAAGATAGTTATAGATGAGGAAGAGAAAGAGAGTAAAAAAAAATAGGGAGAGAGGGAGAGAGAGAGAGAGAGTGAGAGTGAGAGAGAGGGAGAGAGAGAACATAGTAATTGTTTCGCCTATAGCATAATATTCGTCTAATATTCTGACGTTATGGCAAAGCCCTTTGTAACCCTTTGCTAGCACTAACAGGAACAAATTGCTTTTAGACCACAGAGAATGGGACAGGCGTTATACCTACAGATGGTTAGGTAAAATGGATCATGTTCCAAACGGGCATCATACAAAAACTGATAATTTGACAAAGTGAAGAGTAGACGAAATAATGATTCACTGGGACTGGACGAACATTGTTTAGAAGAATTGTGATAGGACGAGCCAATATGACATAGAAATAAAACGACAATACCCCTCAACACAATTGAGCTTAAATATGGCATGTTTAT
This sequence comes from Heliocidaris tuberculata, assembly GCA_025618425.1. Taxonomy (NCBI): domain Eukaryota; kingdom Metazoa; phylum Echinodermata; class Echinoidea; order Camarodonta; family Echinometridae; genus Heliocidaris; species Heliocidaris tuberculata. Next base: position 10,250,156 of record CM046849.1, on the reverse strand, counting down.
CACTATCAAGTTAAGTCCGTAAACTGTATTAGTTTAATAGACCAATGTAAACCTTTATCTTATATCAATCTCATGGCATTTTCATTAATAAAGGTAGTATACCGGTTCCAAATAAGAGGTAGCCGCCTGTCGGATTCAGGAGTCTCTGAAGGAGGAGTCACGTGATAATAGAGAACATAAATACGTCGATTTGGTCATTCCTGTTACGGTCATTGTAATATTTGATAGTAAAAGTGTCGAACGTACCGTGTGAGTCATATTTCCATGAATACAAGTTCTTGCATTTTCAGTTTCAGTTTCAGTTTCAGTTTAGTTTTTATTTCCACAAATCAATCAAAATACGTATTATACATTCTGGAATAATAGAAATCGATTACATAGTTCAAGAACAGATATGTAACAATAATGAAAGAATTATAAAATAAAAAGAGTAATTCAAAGGTTTACATTCATCTATAGTGGAGGGGCCTAAAGTAAAGCTATAGACTTGTTGTGGATAGGCCCCGGTTAATGAATAATTTATAGACATGTAGAAGAAAATAATAGTAGAAGGGAGGAAGGAAGAATTAAAGAAAGAAGGGGAAAGGAAACTATAATAAAAAGTCCTAGGAATTTAGTTGATTGAACTCTACTTATCTGAACATCGTTCAATGAAATATTACCAGGCAGAGTTGAAGTAGATTTGCTAAATAGCATAAAATTAGTTTTGTCTATGGTCAATGAAAGCCTGTTGGCAAATATCCATTCACAAATACAATGCAAATCACAGTTCACAACCTCAAGAAGGGTTTGAGGGTTCTTGTGAGAAAAAAATACACTTGAATCATCTACGTATAGAATAAATATTTTCATTTTACAACCACAAATATATAGGGTTCTATGGTGCTTGGGACCGCCACGTTCTCTCATACTGGAAGCTCCGGAATGAAGAAAATGTTCTCTTCCTGAAATACGAGGACATGAAAAAGGTAAGAAAACTGCTATATCCCTTGGCAATATCCAAAATATTGAGTGGACTTAGATAAATGATTTATCAGAATTTAAAAAAAGAAAGAAAAATCGAATACATTCACATGAGCAGTCTAGGAACTGAACTGCTAAGATTGAAATATACAATTTATCACATTTACTTTTAAGAATTACATTAGAAAAATACATCATTTAGCATTCTTTTCATTTTGCCTCCCCTCTCCCATTCTATCCTCACTCTCTTTCTCTCTCTCTCATATATATATATATATATTTATGTCTCTTTCTCTCTTTCTTCCCCCCCCCCCCCCTGTAATTAATCGGACGTCCCTGGGTCATGGCGTGTACACTGCCAGAGTAAAAGGGAAATTACGAGTGTATTTAATGAGAAATGTAGAAGGTCAGTTCCATTAGTTATTTTCACAAAAACGTTATCCATCTAAAACTTTTATCATTCAGAACCCTGCTAAGATCGTCACTCGAATTGCCGAGTTCATCGATCACCCAATCTCTGACGATGTCCGAGACGCGATCGTCGAAAAGACCTCCATTGACCAAATCAAGAAAGAAATGAAGAGACTGGAAGACACTCAAGAGGATGGTTATCTTTTCAGCAAGGCATACGGCAAATTCAACTATTTTCAGAAAGGTAACATCATTATCGCTACTCTATTTTTTAATCTTCTTCTTTCGTGTGGTTGCCAACTTCTTTCAAGATCAGTCATACGGGAATGCTGGTTGAGAGCCAGTCTACAGTTTCATCATGAAGTTCTTTTAATTAAGCCTTCAGATTTTTTAATCTTAGATTTGGACACACCAACAGGAAAGTATAAAATTTATGAGAATACCGTAATGTCCGTCGCACACTAGGCGTCTTATCCTGAAGTAAACTGCATCAGCAACTGTCGCTGTCTTTGACGCCGCATGTGAGTGTTAAGGCAGGCTCACACGAGGCGTCATTTCGTTAGCGTCACTGTATACCTGCGCTAATCAAATCTGTGAAGGAAATTAACTCATACGCCAGTTCTTGAAAGTACTGTTCGCACAGTTTATTTTGCAATCACTGTTTAAAGGTAATGTAGAGTTTTGGTAAGCCCTCTAAAACTTTTCGTCAGGTTTCTTCAATTTTTGTTGATAAATAGCAAGATACTAGCAATACTAAGACACTGTGAGGATTCCGCCTCCTAAATTTTAATATTAAACAAATAAGAGGCAAAAACTATTTTATATGCGGGACAGGCACGTAAACTCCCAACAAAGGCAGCATGTCCTATACACTATGCACACAAATGTAAAACCAATGAGTAGCTTCACACAGTGACCACAAGATTGCAGGGAGCATGGGCGCAAATCCAGGGGGACAGGGGGACCTGCCCCCCCCCCCACCTTTTTGAAGATAGGCGAATGTCCCCCCCCCCCCCCCCCACCTTTTTGAATAACCATTTTTTTTTTTTTTTTTGCTTGTCAGGAGAATTTTGGAGGCACAAACATTTTTTGATACAAGGAGAACAACATGAGACTATTATTTAACACGTTTATTTCCCATTTCCCTTTTGCTACCAATACTGTGTACATGAGCTTTAAGCGATATAACTATTTCATTACGCGCAAAAGGCCGTATATATCTGTTGGTATTGTTTCAACTATCATTGGCAATGCTACTAGTGCAATTCCATTTCTTTTAACTGAGTCATTTGGTCGATTCCATTTCTTTTAACTGAGTCATTTGGTCGATTCGTCTTTAGACGTACATTAAGCCTTTTAATAATTTATTTTTCTCTCCCTCAACAGTTAATATTCACTTGTGATTATATTTGTTTCTACTGTAAAGTTACCATATATTGCTCTTTTTTGTATTCTTTCATACTTTATATGTCTCGTACATCATTGTATTTATGTGTGACTCAATTTTAGGAAACCAAACCATTTTCAGTCATAATAACCTAGACCTTTCTAGTGGAGAGCACAGTGAATTCGACTCAAGCTATTATTCATGTGAACAGTTTGTCAACAATTTTGTAAATGAAATAGATGTTCAGAACCAGAAACTTTCTTGTATACATTTCAGCTGCCGTAGTCTTGCCAAGAATTTTGAAAATCTCACTCTCTTTCTAAATGATATTCATTACAACTTCTCTACCATAGGATTAACAGAAACATGGTTAAAATCTGATGCTTTCTTACATTTGTATGACATTGATAATTATGATTTTATTGCAAATAGTAGATCTCACAAAACAGGAGGCGGTGTTGGAATGTTTTTATACAATCTAGTATGAGATACAATCAAAGAAATGACCTTACTTTCATGTTTAACAGTTTTGAATCACTGTTTATAGAAATTCCTGAATTTGATAATGTTAATTCAAGGTCTTGTATTGTAGGAGTGATTTACAGGCCCCCTGCGAGTCCTGTCGATGATTTCTTACAAAATCTGAGTAAAGTTTTACATACAATTAGTCACGAACGTAAATCTTGTTTTTTACTTGGTGACTACAATATTGATCTTTTGTCTGTAACTAGTACCAATATCTTCAATCGCTTTTTAGACACTCTTCTCACTTATTCAATGCACCCAATGATTAATGAACCCACACGCATTTCCTGCCATAAAGCATCACTTCTAGACAATATACTTACTAATGCTGGTGTTTACTGTGAATCAGGTATATTATTATGTGATGTAAGTGATCATCTACCTGTGTTTTCTTTTACCAATGTTTCCTTAGAATCAAAAGCAAATAGAGAAGAATCATGTGTGTACACACGTCTTCTTAATGATGCAAATATTTTAAAGTTCTATCACTCACTGAGTGCAATTGATTGGCATGACTATGTGCATTTTGAAGACACAAATGACAATTACAACAGCTTCATTTCTATATTCATGACTAAGTATAATGAATGTTTTCCTATTACTCTTAAACGTATACATAAGAAACTCAAAAAACCATGGTACTCTTCTTACCTCAGAAAATTGTGCAATAAAAGACTAAGATTTTATAGGAAATATCTAAAGAAACCTACCAATGTAAACAAAAACAGGTATAATTCATTTAGAAATTTTGTCACAAAAGAAATTCGGAAAGCAAAGAAGACTTACTATAATCAGAGGTTCAAAGATGCAAATGGAAATATGTCAGCGACATGGAAAGTTATAAACAATTTATTAGGAAAGAATAAAAAAATCAAGCTTCCTGAATTTAAAGAAGATGGCATGAATATTCCTAATGAAGCTGTTGCCAAAGGTTTCAATGATTATTTTGTAAACGTTGCACCTAACATGCTATCAGAATTTTCTAATGCATCTCAGTCTAATTTTTCCCCAACTGCTCACATTGAAAACAATTTGAAAACTTTTTTTTGCAAACCTATAAATGAAAGTGAAATCATAAGTATTGTATCCAAAATGAGAAATGGTACCAGTCCAGGATATGATGATGTTCATATATCTGTAGTAAAAAAGATTATTCACTTGATATGCAAACCCATGTGTGCAATATTTAATTCATCTATTACGAATGGTGTATTTCCTGACAAGATGAAAGTTGCAAAGGTTATTCCTATATTTAAAAAAGTTCAGTCAAACTTGTATTCAAATTATCGACCCATTTCCCTCCCAGTGGCGGATCTACGGGGGGGGGGGTTAGGGGGTTTAAACCCCCCCCCCCCCCCTTGGGCTGCCAAGTAAACATTTATTTGGGCAAAAAAGAGAAAAAATAGAGCATGCAAGTATGCTTAAAATCGCAAGCTAGCAACCCTAAAAATGAAAAATCTCCCTGCTGTGGGAGGGGGGATACCCCCTCCCACACCCTCCCCCCTCGGTCTCTACGCTCCCTCGCAATACCCAGCTCAGCCCCTCAAACCCCCTCCTTGGAAAAAAGCTAGATCCGCCCCTGCCTCCTTCCTCTATTTTCAAAAATTCTTGAGAAAATAATGTATGTATAATCGGCTTATCTGTTTTATTGACAAATTCCAATTGCTATATTGTAACCAACTTGGCTTCAGGTCCAAACACTCGACCTCTTCTGCTCTTATTGAGTTTATTCATACCATTGTTAAAGCTATGGATAACAGTGAAATATCAGTGAGTGTGTTTTTAGACCTTTCAAAGGCTTTTGACTGTTTAAATCATAAGATATTATTAGACAAACTATCTTGTTATGGCATCAGAGGTATTCCTCTTAAGTGGTTTCAGAGCTATTTAAATGACCGTAAACAGTTCACAGTTTATGAAAATAGTCAATCTCAAATGCAAAATATCTCATGCGGAATTCCGCAAGGATCAATTTTAGGCCCCCTCCTTTTTCTAATATTCATAAATGATATTCATAAATCTTCTACCAAACTCAATTATGTTCTCTTTGCAGATGATACTACGCTCTCTTTATCCCATATGAATGAAGAAACTCTTATTCAAACTCTAAACAATGAATTAGAACATGTTAGCAACTGGCTCAAAGATAACAAATTACTCTTAAATACAAATAAAACTCACATGATGATATTTACCAAAAGAAATATTGATGTTTAAAATTATAAGGTATATTTAAATGGCTCTGAGATCACCATACTTTCTAACACAAAATTTCTTGGAATTCAAATTGATGACAAACTGTGTTGGAACGACCATATAGATTATGTCAGCACGACAGTTTCACGAAATATTGGTGTTCTTAACAAACTTAATTACCTGCCAAAAGATATTTTATTATCTCTATATTATACCTTGATTTATCCTCTTCTTATATATTGTAATGTTGTTTGGGCTGCAACTTCTCAACAGAACTTGTCAAGAATATACAAACTGCAAAAAAGAGCGGTGAGGATAATATGTAATTCTCCTTTTCTTGCCACCACTAAACTTTTATTTACACAATTACAACTTTTGAATATATTTGATTTATATGAACTGAGACTAGCAATGTTTATGTATCGCAGTCATAGAAAAATGTTGCCATCATCTTTAACCCGGTATTTTTCTTTCAACTCTGATACCCATTCTTATTCTACCCGCTCATCTGCAGACTTTTATATCCCATATGCAAGAACTACAGTTTCTCAAAGAACAATTTATTATGCAGGTCCTAAACTATGGAATTCTTTATCAACTAGTCTCAAGTCGACTTGCTCACTTAATATTTTCAAAAAGCAATACAAAGAAAGGCTTTTACACATTCGTACGTGAGTCACTTGTTTTACTAGCTTGTTTCCTATATACATGTACAGTCTCAATATTTTTTTTTTCCTCTTCTATTTTAATGTTACATTTAATCATCTAGTTTGTTATGTTTGTATGTTACATGTGTACCTCTACAATTAATTATGTAAGTGGGTCTTCTAGAAGGGTTTTCTTCTATTCATTATACCCTTCTCGATTCTCTACACTTTCTCTTTCCCTTTCATCCAGCCTTATTCTTTCTTTCCTTTTCTTTCCCTCTCTTCTTTGTATCTCCCTTCTCGTCGTCCCACGCCCTCTTTTGTTTTTTTGTATTGTACATGTACATGCAATTATACACCAGTACAATTCTTTTTACCACAGGATCGAATAGCCAAGATCTTTCAAGATCTTTAATCTCGATCCCCACTCATTTATGTCCCTTGTTTTTCCATACAATTGTTTATTTTTAATGTACTTCTTATGTATTCATATTTTATATGTATGATCATTATGTGCAATTATGCACTTTTATATGTATAATGTCTTTATATTGAGTGAAATAAATGAATCTTGAATCTTGAATACAATTCACTGACGCGGTCCTAACGTCTGCAAACGACGTCATGCACCAGAAATAGAATGCAATGTGGTTAGCACTATTCATTTTGCGTTTACCTTTTTTCACGATGCCATACTCACATGGTGCGTCAAAGACCGCGCCAGTCGTTTACGCAGTCCTATACGTCAGCAAATGACGCCCCATGTACAACCGGCGTTATTGTATTCTTTGCGTACTATCTTTCAGGAGTTATTGGAGACTGGAAGAACTATTTCACGGTTGCCCAAAGCGAAGAACTCGACAAAGAACTGGCAGAGAGGTTTGGCGAATCTGGGCTCGATTTCGAATTCGAATTCGAATAATTTTCATTCGATTATAGTGGTCAGTGGCGTAGCTACATGGGGCACGGAAGGGCATATGCCCCTCCGCCCCCCCCCCTCCCCCATCAAATTTTTCTTATGGTTTCATTTATATATATATATATTCCTTAGATGTAGGCGTATACATGTACATCATCGCTAGAAATCTGTTATATGATTAATATCCATGGTTACGTCAGGGCCCCGTCTTGTAAAGAGTTGCGATTGATTCGAATCGATCGCAAGTCCTCCAATCAATCGCAAATTTCCAATCTCCTATTTCTTGAGTACAGAGTTGCGATTGATATCAATAAATTGCAAATTATTTGGAATCAATCGCAACTCTTTATAAGACGGGCCCCAGTATTGTAATAATTATGTGTTTTATGAAGCATGCTCTGGCTCTGCATACTGTCAGGCTCTGATGGCTTATTTCACCTTATTGCTTATAACAATATTTTGCAGTTGGAGAATTCCCTAAATTGCTTATCCGTCTCTCTCTCTCTCTCTCTCTCTCTCTCTGTCCGTCTGTCTGGCTATCTGTATCCCTCTCTCTCTCTCTCTCTTTCTCTTTATCTCTCTTTCTTTCTATATATCTCTCACTAACTCTCTCTTGCTCTCTTGCTCTCCTTCTTTGAGTCCCTCCAAATTTTTAACACTCTTTCTCTTACCTACAGTCTTTATACATTTTCTAGCATATTAAAAAAAAAAAATAAATCAATTCTTTTCTATTTTTTTTTATTTTCAGTTTTTCCCAACAAGCTTTGTTTTTGACGGTTTTCTCTATGATGATATCATGCATTAAGACTATATCTGAAATCAATTGTGTCTTAAATGATGAGTTGTAATCGTACTTTTATGATCTTTTATTTGATTTTTTAAATAAATCTATTTTTAGATAATTATTTATAGTTTTACATGTAAAGTTAAGCTTTTAATCAAAACAACGTAACTCAAATAAAATTCATTTACATTTGCCTAAATCCTCAAGCATTTCTTTATTCATTTATCTGTCTTCTTATATACCCCAGGTAGCCTATTCGGTGGTGAAAGACACTGTCACATTACTGGGCTCTGCACACAAAGACAAAAGAAAATGAGATATAATCATGGATAACACAACGATGCGACGGAAACAGCAAATGTTGAAACCATAGGCGTAGCCAGGGGGACCCAGGGGGCACTGCCCCCCCCCCATTCAGCCCCTAAAAAAAAAAAAAAAAAAAAGCGAGAACGAAAAAACGGGAGAAGTGAGACAAAAAAGCCTAAAAAGGCGCTACGAGCCGTTACCTTTCAATCAAAATTTGCTAAAACGTCAAAGTTTTCGCGCTTCGCGCGGGTAGGGGGGAAATAACTCCCCCCTCCCTGCACCCACACCTGTTACATACAGTAAAATATTGCGTCCAAATTATTGAAAAGCAGTCAGGGCGTCGAACTATAACTTTTCCGCCTAAAAAATTATTTGCTACGAGCTGTTATCTTTCTCTCAAATTTGTTAAAACATCAGAGCTTTCGCGCTTCGCGCGGGAGGGGGGGGGGATTCCCCCTTCCTGCACCCACCCCTGTTACAGTGCATTATTGCGTCCAAATAACTGAAAAACAGTCCGGGCGTCGAACTAACTTTCCACCTAAAAAAAAACTGCTACGAGACGTTATCTTTCTCTCAAATTTGCTATAAAGCGTCAGGGCTTTCGCGCTTCGCGCGGGAGGGGGGAAACTCCCCCTCCCTACACCCACCCCCTGGGGAGCATGCTTTGCGTCCTCATCACCAATTTCGCACGCTTCGCGTTCTCACATCCCCCCCCCCCCCCCGTAAAATGAAATCCTGGCTACGCGGTTGGATCCTTCACGTCTGCCCCCCCCCCCTTATTGAAAAATCCTGGCTACGCCAGTGGTTGAAACATTACAATGAACATGATAAATGAACATTATAAGAATAAAAGTGATAATTGTGTTGATAATGAGTAAAAACAATAACAACATGGTGTTATTTACCCTAGGTAGCCTCATCAGTATTAATATATGGTGGTGGATCCAGTGTCCGAACACTTTTCAGAAAATCAACGATAAAAAATATCAAATATCAAACGAATATCTGTAAAACTTACACAATGAATGCTCAAAGTCCTACAGAAAAAGAAGTTGATGGAATTTTAAAAAGACAAAGTAGATTTGATACGATATTCCCTTCCGAGTGAACCCCTTCCCAACGACGCGGCGTTTTGGTCCCTTGAAAAAGGTACTGTATTTCCGAACGTGTGAAACCTATAGGAAAAAGACACAACCTTTGTTTCAATAGTGTGGTTTTCATACGCGTAATCCCACGCGTATGAAAACCCATTTTAGGCGCTTAACTATACACGTTCGGTAATACAATCTGTTCGGAAATACAATCCTTGACTATACTGCTCTTCCGGGGAGTTAATTCCAACATTGCCAGGTACCCATTTACACCCACCCCTTGGTTGTAAGGGAAAAATCTGAGAAGAGCATCTTGTCTAACGATATAAGCATCGAGCGAGGATTGAACCCAGGACCTCTCGTATGAGAACCAACAGCCTTCACCAATATACAACAGTACTCCCAGTAGCAACACTGCATTCTTACAGATGAAATTTATGATTCGTATCAAATATAAGAGAAATTAATTTATTTAAAATGATCTTCTAATAAACAGGATACAGGGGTTATATAGGGGTTAATGCGGTTCACTTACTATGTTGATAACGAGTAGTACGACTGCAATGCCATTGATGAAAGTTATGATTCGAATTGGGGAAATAAATGTACGTATAATTATGATCTTGAAAAAAAAAAAACATACAGAGAATGTTCACTTACTATAGGAAGAGCAAGCTGACATGGGCTTCGGGCCTGAAGCACACAAGCATCCTCTCACTGGAGCCATACCCGCGAAATGTACATCTTCAACCCTGCACGCTGTCAAAACAGAGAGGTTGAAAACAAAAGAATTTTCTTCTTTTTTGCCAGGTCCAAAACCTAAGTTTGGCTTGATGTAATCGCAATTTCTGAAACATGGCTTAAACGAAGTAATTCTCTTGTAAATATTAATCTGTTTCCAGTTTCTTTTTGTAAGAATGCCTGCACTGTAAAAAATGTTGTCGTTTTTTTCACGGGAATTTCCTGGCAGTCAAGATGCCGGGAATGCCCGTTTTTCCATTTTTTTTTTTTTTTTACCGGAAATCAGCACATAATTATTTACAATAAAATTATATCAATTTATACAATAAAATTATGTAAATATATGCTGATTTCCGCTAAACCAACAACTTGCTGTTTTTTTACAGGAAAACACCGTAAAATTGAAATAACGGCAATAACTTGTAATTTAAAGGGCTAAAAAAAAACCTGTAGTTTTACAGTTATTTTTTTAAAAGTGTGTGAATATTTCGATATTTTACTCTCGCCGTATATCTCGCACTGTATTATTCATGCATGCCATAAAAATTCGTTATGATTATTACTATGTTGCAGTCCTCTTCCTTTCTCTCTACTCCAAGTTCCCTATAATCTCTTCTCTCCCTGTCTTTGTCTGTCCCTTTCTTCTTTTACTGTATTAAATCATATTGCATTTGTGTATTGAGGCAAACCCGCTACAAGCGTCTGCTTATAATTGGGATCGCGCCTTATTCCTTGTATTACAAGTTCTTTATACTCATACTACATTTGTACTGTATATACATGCAGATTGTACTATTTGAACAGACAGTCAGACCCAACTTCGGAAAACCGAACACAGGTACATACTCGGAAAACGGCGTACGAATATAGAGCCCTCATCGTTCAGTGCGAGGTAGTGTGTTAAAAAAGGCATGGGGAAAGTCTTGCAAAGTCAACCTGCCAGCAATATATATATTTTCAAAAATAATGCTGCGTGTCAATTACCTTCAAAATAATTCGTCATATGAAATGACTTTCAAATAAGAAACATTTGAAATAAATATATCCGCAGCATTATTTTTGAAAAATATATTATCAACTGCAGGTCAACATTGCAGGATTTTCCCCATGCCTTTTGTACACACTGTCTCGCACTGAACGATGAGGGCTCTATATTTGTAAGCCATTTTCCAAGTATATACCTGTGCTCGGTTTTCCGAAGTTGGGTCTGACTGACAGATGTTGAATGTTGTCAAAATAAATTGAAGAAAATAAATGCGTATTTGACTTGACTTGACCGGGACTTGACTTGACTTGACTTGATAATCTATGCTAAACAATAATGTTTAGCGAAGTGGCGATGTAACTGCCAGGCGTCGATTTGTTCGGTATAGATATGCCTTTCGTTAGTTTTCAACAGCAGTCTTAATTACCATTGACTAAGGCAAAAATAGGAAATGAAAGACAAACATTTTGAACATCATATTCCATTTCTTTCCATCACTTTTCTTGCTAAAAACTGACACTCGTAGGTTTGTTGACAATGATTTAAATGACAACTTACTTTCAGCCTTCTCGATCTCCGACATACCAGCTGCAGGAAGGGACTTCTCGATATCGACCTCGGTGTCGCGTTCCTTCTCGTCAGCGATGAGAGCAGTAGTAACGACCATAAGAGCGGCGAGCAGGCAGAGAAAGAATACGATTTTTGACGCCATAGTTGTTGTTGTTGTTGTTGTTTTTGTGTGTTTGTTTTTTTGTAATCAGTATCACCTTTTATTTAAAACAAAAACAAAAACAAAAAACAAAGTACAAAGCACGTCTAGACTCCCTCTTTTTTCTTTTTTTTGTTGTTGTTGTTGTTGTTGTTGAAACGAACAATGTACAGGACAAAAGCCATCAATACACAGAGTTTGGCCAACTCGGTTTCAGTTGGGCACATAATAGCGTATATTCCTTAGTTTAATGCTTGCCTAAGAAAGCATAATGCGCCAAACTCTGTGCATAGATGGCTTTGTAGAGGACTATATGAAATATATACAATTTAAAATAAACATATTACATTAAAACATGGAATATGAAGAAATGGTAAATGCTTTTTGTTCCAATATGCAAGTAGCATTAATTGTTGCATTTGTTTTAAGCAATATCTAATTGTAATTTCAGTTTCATTTGTTAGTTGCTCCATCATCAATCTCAACATCAATGTCGTGAATTGTACTCGGAAACAGATACAGAACTATTTTGAAAATGCATGAAGAAAATTGATTCGAAACTCCTAATGAATTTGCTCTATACGGTTGAATACAAAATGACGACTGTATAGCTTATAATGTTGTCTCTTAATCTGTACTTGTGGTTCTCAATATTGCCAGCGAATTCAAACTGCTGAATAGCAGAATTTAGTTGTTCACTTTGTTGCTTTTCCTGAATATAAATACATAAGTGAATGAATGAATAAAATGAATTTGAACTGGTTTATTGTAAAAAAAATAAATAAAAAAAAAACACACATCAAACATGCATCTCAAGAGCTGAAACTGATCGATTTACAAAAGGTGCATCAATATAAAAATCGCAGTGGTATTTGATTAACAAAGTTGATAAAACAAAATTGAAATAAGCATACATTGAATATGAAATAGAAAATAAACATCCACATTTAACATTTCAATTCATATTACTTATTTTGAGACGATAATGCTTAAGAATATACGATACTTTTATGCAATTAGAGAGAAATAGTTGTCCCAAGTGATGTAAAGTTAAATCCCATAAACGTTCAGATGTGGCAGCTTCACACAATAATTATGTTATTTTGATGATATTGTGTAGACATTTCAGAACATGAATATCATTTTGTTTACACTTACTGATATGGATAGTTTATCTATATATCTATCTATCCCGGTATCTGCTCCCGGTCGGAGGTTGATTGCAACATTTTTCCCACACATCTCTGTTCTGTGCCCTTCAGTGCACTCTTGCAGTGTTTTTCCACTCCACTCCAGGGGAGCGTTTCATCAAGTGTATTGTCGGTGATATTTACCGACTAATTTGCTCTCAGCTAATCAGATGCAAGGATTTCAGTAGCTTATAACAACTATTGCAACTTGTCATTGATGACAAGTTTTGTGAAAAGGGGCCCAGGTTCTCTTTCCAGTTTGTTCCCGGCTTCCCTCTTGGTCTAGTACCAATCTACTCTCCCTTCCAACATATGTCTTACAAGAGAATCTGATGTCAGTTGATGTGACCAAAGTATTTTGCCTTTATTTCCTTGACTAGTCCTATCAGGGAAGGTTTATAAATACGAACATCCACATGAAGACATACAGAGTAAAATTATAAATCATTTCGAATGCCTTTAGAGGGAATATTATCTCACCTTATGTCCTGATGAAAATTTCTCCCCGTCTCAGAAAGAGCTGAGCAATCGTTTATGAACAGTGAGTTCCGATCCTAAGCATTACAACAGAGACAGCCGATTTGTGGATAAAATTTATTCT
>CM046849.1:10091701-10234201 GCA_025618425.1 Heliocidaris tuberculata | reverse complement strand
TTCATTATCAAGTTATGTACAATGGGTTGCATGATGTACGTCAAATAAGGCATATTAATACAGACGGTATGATAAGGTAGAAATAGAATCATGCTGATAAATTTTCAGTCACGTCGCGGCCCATCTTCAGATAAGCTTGTACATGTATAAGTGGTCGCGGCCTGCCTCCATCACCGGCTACAGGCATGGGATTCTGCCCGAACCACTCGCGGAACCATCCATGTGCGGTGCTGCGAGAATTTAGGCCGTTGGCGACCCCTTATTAAAGGAGAATGAAACTCAATAAAAATTAGCTGATAATCATGTGGAAAGTTGTTACCCTGTTCAAAATATCTTGAAAATACTCCTATTTGATTGCTCAGTTTATAGGAGAAAGTCTCTCTAAAGTTTGCAGATTCCCTGCTAGATACACTCTTCATAAGCCCTTGCCTATGTGGGAGTGGGACTGTCCAACATTCACTGTTGCAGCAGTCACAAAATAAACAACAAAATTGCTCTAAGCAAGATTCAATTTTCTTAAATTTGCTAGATTACCTGATTCAGAGACTCTTCAACTCTTACTCTGCCACAAATTTGGGGATTCAGAATTGAAAATGAAATTTTAAATAATTATTTTCCTCTCATGTATGAATTGTCTAGACCGGAAAAAGGCCCGCTGATACACACAAAAGCTATTGAAGCCTATTCACCCGTAAAAGCTAGTCTGGAGTACAAGGTTATCTTCACATAAGCTTGTACATGTATAAGTGTGCTAGATATTATCCCATACTGTCGGCTAGCGACAGACGTGTTGCCATTTTCCTTTTGTGTGTGAGTCTATGGCGCGGCGGTACGGTACTCACTACTATTGCGTTGTATGCCAGATCCAGAGAGAGAGAGAGAGAGAGAGGGGGGGGGGGGGGGGTTGAGGGAGTAAAGTTATTAGTAGATGTAATAATTTAATAGTGAATTTGTTTCTTTGTTCATTTCTTTTTCTTTCTCGATCTAGGAATGTAGCCCGACTCCGTCGTATTGACTTGAAAGTTATAAAGATTTGGATTGATATATTCTCTCTTTTTTGTCATATTTATTTTTTACTTGGCCTATTTGCACTCAGGGGACCATCACTATATGGAGCTGTGTCAATTTCGGCCTGTCACGACCTCAAAGCAAAATTTTGAGAAAATACTTCCTTCTACATTTTAAAATGATAGAATGTCTAATTTCATGCCAGATCCTTTGGTAGGATCTTTATCATCTTGATCGAGTGAAATTTTCAGGCTGTTTTTGGTCGGTGATCTTGCTCCTCTGCTGCACACATATGTGCAAGATATCACACACTTGCTATGAGAGGCAATTGCTCACGGTATGAAGGTACAGAATGCGAGGTTATCTCCAATAACCTCGCATAAGTGTGAGTGGCCTACTTGTTATCTTCCTATTAATTCCACTACTTGTACTTGACATATTTAATTTTTGTCTTGATATTCATTTCTGATGGGTTATCGGATATGGCAAAGGCAACACAGGGAGGTGTAAGAGAGAGACATATAGACAGAGAGAGAGAGAGAGAGAGGGGGGGTGGGGGGGGGGGGGGAACCGGCAAAGTACGAACACCCCGTGTATACATATACGCGGCGCATTCACTTTATACACAAAAGGAAAATGGCAACACGTCTGTCGCTAGCCGACAGTTATCCAATGGGGGCTGCCATTTTGAAAAACTGTGATGTCATATCCATTTACCTGTACACAATGGATATGGTGTTGCATAATAAATAACTATTGTACAAACAAAGCCACCAATGCAAAATGGCAGCCATCTTGGTACCCCAACTCTTGCACAGGTGATGTTGTATGGAGCAGTTGTATACATGTAGGTCTTTGTCACTTCTTTAAATAATTGACAAACCTTTACCTGACCAAGCAACAACTTGCGTATGCCAAATCCTGCTTAACAAAAGAAACTGCCTCACCTATATGAAACAGCTGAACCAAATATCTTGACACAATAAGGACATATGATAGGATGAAATTCCCTTTCTTTGAATGTCCATGGCTACAAAAATGGTCTTTATGATGAAATCCAGTGTCATGCATTCCACAGGTGATCATGAGTGTCATTGTAGCTAGTAAACAGGTCAGTGGGTATCTCACAATAGCACTGCTCTTACATTACTTTGTAAAGAAAATGGCAGCCCCCATGGGATGATGTATAGAAAGGAAACTGCAACTTTTTGAGACATTGTTCTTCTTTTTATATTTTAATCAGATAGGAGTACTTTCAAGATATTTTCAACAGGCTGACAATTATCTACATGATTATCGGCCAGTGTTTGTTGCCTTTCATTCCCCTTTAACTAATTCGCGGAATAAGTAACTATGCCAGATTGTTATGCAAAATTCATTGAAAATACTTACCTTTCACATTATTAGATGGTTAAAAAAAGTAAATAACTTATTGAACATCAAGCCACACACCGGAAGCAGTCTCCTACTAGTAGACTATACGGAGAGACAAGTAGCCTAGCTCTAAACAAAAAAAAAATCAATGGGCAAGATTCATCCATCATTTCATTTCTACGTACCGGTACGGTGAACCTTGCAAACCACTTTTGGAGTTTGCTAAACTCTTCCTCTTCCATCAATATTTAGGTCTAAATACAGGACAATCAAACCTATAGAGGAAAGAAATACATCTCTTTAACAAGTGGAATAATAAAATACCATTTCCTGATTTGTGTGCATGTTGTACATGTACACAAAACCAAAAATATCCAAATTATTAAATTTGATATCATTTTCATAGTAGAAAATGATCTCATCATCTCTACATTAGTTGATAATTGTGCGATATATCAAGCTGAAAGTATGTTTGGGTTTAGGCTTATCTTCAGATGAGCTTGTACATGTATAAACTGGGTTTAGAGTTGAATTAAGTTATGCAAAACTGAATTTGATGTCATTCCATAACATTATTTTGTTACGGAATGACATAATTAATGGAATCCGGGCTAATTCGGCACTAGGCCGAAGTCGGCCCTACCGGAAATGCAAGGCTGAGTTAGCCTGGAAAGGTTGAATCAATCATGAAATACCAGTCCATAAGGTTTCGTTTTGATTACTAATATGTAAGAATACGTTTCTTGACCATTCTTTTGATAGAATTGTATGAAAACTTACTTTGAAGATAATCAATTTTCTCAAGCGAATATCATATTAGCATGTTCTTTCACTCACCTTCTCATTCCTCTTCTCTCTCTGAACTCTCTCTTCCTCTTTCCCTTTTTCTTTCCCTTCCCCTCTCTCTCTGTCTCTCTCTGCTCTCTCTCTCTCTCCCTTTTTATGCCTTCGCCCACAGAAAGTGGTGCTGGAGGCATTATGTTTTCGGGTTGTCCGTCCGTTCGTCCGTCCGTCCGTCCTGCTTTCTCGTTCTAGCGATAACTCAAGAACCACATTAGGTATGAACTTCAAACTTGGTGCTAGTATGCATCACCATAGGAAGACGATCTGATTAGATTTTGGGGTACGTAGGTCAAAAGTCAAGGTCACAGAGGCCAATTTCTGAAATTTCAGGTGTTAGCCTCGTTCTAGCGATAACTCAAGAAACAGAGGTATGAACTTCAAACTTAGTGCTAGTATGTATCACCATAGGGAGACGATCTAATTACTGTATATGCCATATATTTCACGGGGGTTTTATTTTCACGAATTGCGAGTGGGTCGCGAATTTAACAACACGCCAAAATATTGCCAACATATTAAGAAGTCGGATGAATTTGTTGTCTCCTGGTCAGAAATTCACCACTTCGCTTTGCAAAAGTACATCATCACCACTGTTTGTAGATTTGAGAATTTTCCGACAGCGAATTCAACCACTCGCGAAATAGTCTGGTTAGTCCTATTCGCGAAAACTTATGGCTGCGAAATTTATGGCTTATACAGTAGATTTTGGGGTACATACATGTAGGTCAAAGGTCAAGGTCACAGAGGCCAATTTCTGAAATTTCAGGTGTTAGCCTTGTTCTCGTGATAACTCAAGAACCATTTGAGGTATGAACTTTAAACTTGGTGCTAGTATGTGTCATCATAGGAAGAGGATCTGATTAGATTTTGGGGTATGTAGGTCAAAGGTCAAAGGTCACAGGTCAATTTCTGAAATTGCAGGTGTTAGCCTTGTTTACGCGATATCTCAAGAACCATTTGAGGTATGAACTTCAAATGTGGTACTAGTATGAATCACCATAGGAAGAGGATCTGTGTTAATTTTCGGATATGTAGATCAAAGGTCAAAGGTCATAGAGGTCAATTCTGAAATTGCATGTTTTAGCCTTAAGTAATGTGATATTTCCATTAACTTCCAACTTGGAACTAGTATGCATCACCATAATGAGACGAACTGATTAGACTTTTGTTCACTTAGGTCAAAGGTGACAGGTCATAGAGGTGAAATTACATGTAATGTTTTTTTTTACCTTTGTTATCACCATACCTCAACTGTTTTGTATTCATGACTAGAAGGAGATAAAGTGATCAGACTTTGGGGTTATAAGGTGTAAGGTCAAATGTCAAAGAGGTCAATTAACATGTAATTAGAGGCTTTTTATTCTGGTAATCACAATATTGCAAGAACAGTTTGAGCCATCAACTGAATTTAGGCGGAGGTATATAGGAGATGCAGTCGCATTCATCTTGTTCTCTCTTCTTTCTCTGTCCCTTCCTTTTCCTCTCTGTCTATCTCTCTCTCTCTCCTTTCTGTACATGTATGTCTCTTTGTCTCTATCTCTCAATGGGTGATGATTTTCAATACAACATTGACCAAATTCACTGTATATGCCACTCTTAACTGTAACCAATGATACATTTATCCAAACGCTTTCAAAGTTCTGTATGTGCAATATGTTCAATTTTAATTTAACATGTTACGTTTAAATTTCACTGTACTCAAGTCACACTTGTGATCAGCCATACTGCCATGACTCTATTTTTTAATTTTTTAATTTTAAGTATTTATGAATGTGCCTGAACTTTATTGCTTAGTATTAATTGCTGTTTTTCATTTATATCTTTGCTTTTTATTTGTTTATCATTATTCCATATGTAATAATGAGAGTAGTCCTTTCTTCAGTACATTCACTTGACATAGTAATATACTGTATAAGTGGTTATTTTCGCGGTGGTTTTATTTTCGCGATTTTCGCGAGTCGGTCCTCGCGAAAATTTCCACTTCAATATATGGCTATTTATAGTAACAAAAACATCACAAAAATCGCGAAATTAAACCCTCGCGAATTTCCCTACCTAGTCCAAAATCGCGAAAATATCTGTACGCGAAAAAAACAGCTTATACAGTATTGCTTTTGCCTCTATATTTTTAATGCTTTTAATGTGGTTTAGTATATACATGTATATTTATTTTTATATATATATATACATGTATACATGTATTTTCCCATTTTGTATGTTTATATATACAGTATATATATATATACATGTATTTTCCCATTTTGTATGTTTGTATATGGGCATTTGAATATTGTTGTTTTTAAAAATAATAATTGAATATGACATGTCTGTAAACTCGCATTGTTAGTCTTCAGACTTTTGGCCCCAAACAATTAAAACCGAATTGAATTTGAATTCAAATATTAAAGTGACATTTTAGGCTTTTTAATCACAGCTCACATTCGCAATCGTCTTGCGTTACATTCACTGACTCAGTGACTGTGTTTGGTACTCGGACTCGTATCTGGAAACATTACATATTTTGATGAAGGAATTACTGCAAAATTCATTATTCCATAGATATCAATCATGTCTGAAATATACTGAAACTGACAATTCATTGATTCCATAAATTCATGATGGATAAATTCTTTTACTGAGTTTTACAGTAATTTGCAGTTTTTGCAAAATGTGTGTCCTATCGACTCATCGCTCCGAATACCGTACCAAACACAGTGCATGCTACGCACGGTGATTGCGATTCATGTTGTGTGATTAAACTGCCTAAAATGTCACTTTTATATCATGCTAGCTCAAGAAAATTGCAAGATTATCTTCAAAGTGAGTATTTCATACAATTCCATCAAAAAGAATGGCTAATAAACGTATTCTTAGCTAGTAATCACAACAAAACCTTACACATTGGTATTTCATGATCGATTTAAACTCTCTGGGCTAACTTGGCCTCACTTTTCCACTAGTGCCGAGTTAGCCCAACCCAAATTAATCATATCATAATTACATGTAAAATATTTCTTCAAACCGAAAGCACATACCTGTATTAAGTACCTTCATTTACCTTTCAACTTTCATAACAAAATGATAGTCCTTTTCGGAAATATGTTGAAATTATGTGTTTTGGACGTTACGGAATGGCAGTTTTTTTTAGTTATACATGTAGTTTCAGAGGTTACTGAAAGATGAGAGATTATGCAGAACAGAAACTAAATGCTATTCTTGGTTAATATGTTACTTAAATGTGTATAAAGTGTACATGTATTTCAGCAAACAAGTCATATTAGTATGACATTTACTCTTTTACAATTTATCATAATTGGTATCAATTATTGATGTAAAGATTACGTTTATCATTTATGCAAATTTTCAGTACTCATAAGGGTGAAAATATCTAAATTTTATCAGATTATGAAAATTTGGATATTTACAATTAATTTGACACAAGATTTGATATGATCAGACAGATTTAAAACTTTGGGGTTCATGTCCTGTTTTGCTTGGAATTGCCCTGAAAAAAGAATCAAGTTCTACTGGAGAGGTGTTCTTCCACCTCCCTGATTCTACTCTTTCTTTGTTGATCCTAGAATTATCAAACTTTAGATATAGAGGCTGTTTTAAATTTGGTCACACAAGTAGTTTGATCACACTGCTGTATATTTACAAGTTTGGTCTTGCGCATCACTACGTTACAAGGTAAAACTATGTAGGGTAATCTTCTGCAACAAGGGATCATATTGGGTTTTAGATAGAAATAACCATTAGTTTGAAGGAGTTTTATATATTTTTTTTTATCACTACATGTGCAACATAGAGGTCAACCAATGACGATGTTGACACAGCCCCACATAGCACCATGAAGCTACACATGATAGTACGGATGGTTCTGTGAGGGACACAGATCATATACCAATTTTTATTAATGCCACAAAAGTATAAGAATTGAACCTAATTTGTGTATTTCCTCCTGAATATCCTCTTCTAACTTCAGGTCACAGGAGCAAATAAGGGCATTGGCTTTGCCATCGTGCGAGCACTTTGCAAAGAATTTGGAGAAAGAGGTGTGGTCTATCTGGCGAGCAGGGATGAAGGGCGTGGTGAGAAGGCTATACAGCAACTGAAAGGGGAGGGGCTTGACCCAAAGTTCATTCAGCTGGACATCTGTAATAATGACCATATTTCGAAGGTTGCCGGCTACTTAAGGGACAATCATGGAGGCTTGGATATTTTGGTCAACAATGCTGGCATTGCCTTCAAGGTATATGTACACTTCCATTACTTAATATGTTTTTATTTTGTTTTTTTTGTTTTGTTTTGTTTTTAACATGATGATGTAGATCCTAATGAAATGATTGGTTGATAGGGGACATGTGATCAGACATTCCCTGTTTAATACACAACCATTCATTAGTAAGTGCTAATGATCAGTCATTATCATTGTCTAATGATAAGAAGGTTAATCGTTTAGAACTAACTTTGTCAGTCTACTCTAAATCTGTGGAAATCAGAAGGAGGGTGACTTATCAAATGACAAGGATCCTCGTCACCATTTTATAAAACAAATAATACACATCAGGCATTAGTACAATTATAGACCCTAGGGAACATTGAAAGAGTCCAAAGGTGCAGCTTGTGTTGATAATTTTTACTAATGTTCTGACCGATACATTATTGTTATTCTAAGCTTGTATTGTGGTACTGGTGCTGGAATTGCATTTCACAAGAAGTAGGTTCAAAGCCTACATCTGAACTGTTTATCATACCATGGATGCTTTGTTTTGACCAGCAAAATATAAAATATCAAAAACTTGCAGAAAATCATATTCCATGGAAAAGCATACATGTACATGTACATGTACCTCACATCAGCATGTATTATACTTCATATTAAGAATGACTTACTCAGTTTCCTTACTCATTCTCTGCTAATTAATCAACTTTTTATGTCAAGATGTCTTTCACATAATATACATGTATACATGTGTATCAAAATAATATGTGATTATTTACATCTAGGGACTGACCTTTAATGACACCATCCAAAAGACATGACTCAGGTTGGAACAGGGGTCCATCAGAATAGATTTTTAGGCGAAGATAGAGAGCTGACCATTTCAAAAGATCAACTCACATCTAGGCACTGTCGTTAGGCAAATATCATTTATTTGTAGTCTCCAACATTCATGGAAAGTTTCGTTTGATGTTGTGAGAATGTTTCTTTCACCTTTACCAGAACTCGAGACAACCTTAAAAAAAAACACCTTTTAAAAAATATTTGAAATATATTCATGTACACCACATTTTAGGGTGTAGACTTGTTTGGCACAAACATGATTGTAATCTTCTTCCTCTCTCATTTTTCCAATCAGGGAGCTGCACCAGAACCAGATAGTATTCAGGCACCCGTAACCGTAGAAACCAATCTGTTTGCCACTCTCCGGCTGAGCAAAGCCCTAATCCCACTTCTTAGATCTCATGGCAGGTGAGAAGCAAGGTTACATGTCATTTTTCCTGAAGGTTTTTAATTCTGAATGTTTGTTTTTCAAAAAGTTCATACTTCTGAAAGGTTCATAATTCCAAAGGTTCATTACTCTGAATGTTCATTACTGTGGAAGGTTCATAATACTGAAGGTTCATAATACTGAAGGTTCGTAATTCTGAAGGTTCGTAGTTCTGAAAATGAAGTAGGGTTTATAATTTTTTGAATGCAGTAGAACCCTGCATCTTTTTTTCTGAACTACGAACCTTTAGAACTATGAACCCTATTTCATTGCCGGAATTATGAAACTACGGATAAATGGACCTTCAGATTAAAGGCATTGATTAACTTTGCCCAGGATTGAAGAAAAAAAATCAATGTTCCAGCTAATGCTGTAATCATAATTGCAAACCTTTAGCTCAGACAGGAATCGCCTGAGTTTTATAAGCTGATCGGTCGTTTATATATCAAGATATTTACGATTGAACATTGATGTCGGGATAGAGTACCACCGAACCGTAAAGAACTCTTACGGTTGGCATACCTCGCTCTATCACAGAATACCGTACGGGCTGGAAACCCGCTCTGAAATCGCCAAGCGCTGGTGCTTGGTTTTTGTGACTGCAGCGCAGCGAAGAAGCCGAGCGACTTGCGCCAGCGATTGATCGCGATTTTCTCTTTTTTAGGATAGTAAACGGGTTCCATTTTCTCTCATACTTTCACATATCCTTAATTATATATGTAGTTAGAGGACTGCACACAATTCACTGGCATTTGAGCTGATTTTACAATTTTTCACAAAGTTAATCAATCACTTTAATGAACCTTTTGAGTAATGGAGCAAATGTTCGAGATGGTGAATCCTATTTGCCTTTCACACTTATGAACCCCCTAGTATTCGAAATTTGTGCTTTGTGAACCTTCAGAATTACAAACCTTTGGAAACACGAGTACTCCCCAGAATCAAGTCATTTTGGAGCTGCAAATTTTACTTCTAATTTGAAACTGACGATCTCTAGACCTATAGCTAGTTGGGAGAGATAGTTACGACTCCGGACTTTGCTCAGATTGCTCAGTCATGCCACGAATCCTGAAATACACTATAGTTCCCTCCTTGACTTTGAACCTATGCATTTTCTATGCAGACATACATGTATTTCATCTCTCAATCTTAAGGTGACTAGAATCATCGAACTGGCATTATTGTAGACAATAGTAGTATATAAATGAAAGATTTCATGGTATAAATTTGTATTGCAGTGGAGAAATTTTATGTGTAGTGTACCTAGGATCATGTACACGTGTCACAACTGTCGCTCTCAACAGGCTATGCTCCAACCCTTATGCTGCCTCCAATTAAACAAATTTATCACAAAAATTTATGAGACAAGTTTTCAAGCATATACAGAGTAGCCAAAATAAAACAGACTAGCATAATTCTAATAATGTGGGGCAAATTTCTTCAGTACCAGTAGATGGGGAATCTTTCTAGAAGAAAAATGATACCGCATTTGCCAAAAATGGTTGAGTATTTTTTGTTCTAGACGCATTTTTGTCAAGCAATGTTGACGACATCCACTAGCAGTGCTCCTAGCAGACAATAATGTATCATTAGTTACGATGGGAGCTAAACTTTAAGTTTCGCTTGTAGTTTCAAAACTTTAAGTTAACTTGTAGTTATCTTGTAGTTTCAGCCCGTATGAACGGACTCGTGGTTTTGAAACTTTAAGTTTACTTGTAGTTCAAGAACCACAAGCTTTTATTTGGGCCACCCTGTAGAGCTCTTTTCATTGTTTTTCTTCATACAAACATTATACTATGCCTTGAGATCTAACTTTGTAATTTATGAACCCATTTTGAATTTCAAACAAAAACCAGCCTTACTTTGTCTAAAATATACTAGATACTATATCAGATTTTGGGAAGTATAGACAGCCTGCAGTATTGAAAGAATTATAAAGTTCACTGGTAAGTATGATGCGGAAAATGTGAGAATATTGTCTTTTGGAAGCCAGCAAGGGGGTTAAGCTTTGATTTGAATAGTGTTTCTTCCCTTGTTAGCAGAACCCCTTAAAAACTTGTAATGAAAAATAGTAGAATTGTAAAAAAAAATTTAATAACGATGCAAAAATGTGATTTAATCTTGTAGAGTGGTGAATGTGGCCAGTGAATCTGGTTCTATGAGTTACCCCAAACTCAGTCCGGATCTACAGAAGCGATTCAAAGCTGTAGATACAGAGCAGGGCGTCGTCGATCTCATGAATGAATTCATCAGGTGAGCAGTGAAAAAAATAAGCGGGGGCTAAGGGCGATTAGCCCCTGAAACTCTTGAAAAAGCCACCGTAAATGAAAATAGAGCCACCATAATAATATTTCTGCCCATGGGTCATAGTGCATTAAAATCTCTGAACACAATAGGTGGACTTCTAAGTAGCCCTCGCAAAAGAAATTTTAATTTTTACACTGCAGGTGAGGTGGCAATTCAACCTTTCTACCTACTTGTAGTGGGTGAAAACAGACCAAGCAGAGAAACAGGTATAGTTTTAATAAAAATCGGACAAGTGATAAGAAGCCAGGATTGTCTGAAAGTTGAGATCACTTAAATGTGACAGTGCACCACAAACCACCAAAAAGTCACACAGTGTGAATTTCAGTTTGAGCTGAATGAAGGTGTATTTGGTCATATTTTAGTTGTTTTTTGTTTTGTTTTTTGTATATTTCCTGAAAAAAGAGTTATTCCTTCAAATAATTTCAAATTCTAGAATCATGAAACAACCTAAAAGTGGTATTTTGGCATATTTTTTAACATTTTATATTTGTGCAGGAGTATGTTTATCTGATTCGGAGTTTGTTGTATCAGTTTTTATTACCAGTACCTTACGACCTTGGCAGATGGTCAAATTTTTGATTTCCCATAACTTTAAAATAAAGTAAGCTACTGCATTGATACATAGACATTATAAACAGGATATGCCTAATAAGTGTGCCAAGCTTTAGGACAATCGGATAATCCCTCCACAGAAATTTCATTGGAGTTCTTAACCTCCTTTTGTCCCCTTTCACAAAACCTTGTGAGAAATAGTGCTTCAATAGCTTCACTCTGTACATTTGCCACCACGTTTATCGGGGAAGTGATACGATACTGCTTGTATTTCATTCACACTAGTAAAAATTTGGTTTGTTTATTGTCCAATCATCTTCTCTTCCTAAAGCTTACATGATGCTCTCCAATGTTTTGCCCATCTACATGTACATGCTGTACTCATTCATCAGGGTTAGAAAGAAATCAGGAATTTTTTAAAATTGGATTTATTTGATTTAAATTGATTTTTTATTTGATTTTTTCTTAAGTTATTGCCCTATACATTGCTCCTACAGAAAAGAAATCTATGATTTTGGTAGATGTAATATCAGACATTATTTGGAATACAAAAACTCACACTTGGAAGAAATTTTTAGCCAAAAAACAAAAAAAGATCAAACAATTTTTTAAGTGATTTTTTTTTTTTGTTGCATCTGCAAAGTCAACAACAGAATTTCTTATATATTTCTTTGTTTTTTGTGTAAATCAGTGATCTTTTTTTTCTTTTTCATATAGGCAATTTAAATCAAGGTGATTTACATGTAAATCGTGCCAATCCTGTCACCATACTGCACTCTTCCATTTATCCATATGTGTTAAGGTTGTGAGAAGGGACTAAAAATCACCCGATCATCTCTTCTAATGCTTGTGCAGTGCAATAAATTAATGCATGATCCGGGACTTCACATTGCCAGCCTACATGTTTGTAAATTAGCACAGTTTGCTCTCTTATTTGTTCAATCTCGTGTGTTTCATGAAAATTTGATGTCGAATGCTAAAACGATCTTCCCAACTCCAGCGCTGCTAAAGAAGACAAGAAAAAGGAGCGTGGCTGGGGCACATCCAACTACGGGGTTAGCAAGCTAGGTTTGATAGCTCTCACCAGAGTCCAGGGACATGATATCACCAAGGACTCAAGCAGGGAAGGCATCCTCATCAACTGTGTAAGTAGCACTGTGAGAATCTTAGAAAAAAAAACTAAGTCTAAGTAAAGGTGCCTTAAAAGAATCTTGTAGAAATGCCCCTTGCTGGCAGAAAATTCAAAGCCCTTTTTTTCTGTGTGCCCCTCCTCTACTTTTAAAACTGTCTCACATCCCCCTGTTTCTCCTGCAGTCATAATCAGACACTATACCTTACCCTAACCCTAACCCTAACCCTAAACCTAACCTAAAACCAGGTTACAACCCTGATGGTAGCCCTATATCTTTGCCAAAATGAAGTCTGGAGTAATTGTTGCCAGAGTGAATGTTGCATCACCAAAAATACAGTGCATTAAATATAGATGTGTCATGATCCAGTTGCTAAGTCAGCAGACAGTCGATCGCAGGGTTTGTAGGTTGAGTCCCAGCAGCAGCACTAGTGCCCTTTGGTAAGACATAATCTACATTTGACACTCTCAATCCAGGTTTAGTAAATGTGCACCTGGTAGGAAGTAATTCCTTGAATGCTTTTGGCACCCTAGGGCAGCTTGGCTAATGCCAAGGTACTAGTAGTACTTTTAAGGTGCCTTTAGCATCCCTTTAAAGGTACCAATCACCAAAAAATATTTTACTCTGTATGTTAGAGGTTCCATGTCATTCTACTATATTCCAAATATGGGCTTCGAATATCACTTCCAAAAAGAGATATTACAAGTTTCATTATACTCTCTATAAAGCATAAAAGCGACTCGTGAGTAGACTACATGTACTCAATGCACCCGTACACACTCGCCAAGATAAGGCAAAAAAAAAAATTTGCTTGGTTGTCCTCGACCAACCGACCCTCTGAAATGGGGCCGACCCAATTTTTTTTTTTTTTTTTTTTTTTTTTCAAAACCCAGCCACGGCAAAACTTAGGTGGAAAAGCGAAATTAATTTCAACAACAGTTTGTATAACATAAATTTTTTAATATACAAGACTTAAACAGTGTAAGAGAAATAACAACTCTTTTATGTTTCTGGGTAATTAATAAATGTATGTACCATGTAAAAACATTAAATATTGAAACTTGCTTTGCCTCCTTTATTTTCTCAGTGTTTTAAAAAAAAAAAAAAAAAAAAAAAAATCTGACCGACCGACCCTCTTTTTAAAAAAATGTCACTCGAGGACAACCAAACAATTTTTTTTTTTTTTGCCTAAGGGCTTGTGCGGAACCCAACTCGGAGATTCGGTTCCGCGCGAGCACCTTCATGTTATCCTTTATTTCCTTCATACTCCTAAACTGTTGACCTATAGAATTTCAGATAAAGTTCTTTGAGGTTAATTTTATACTTCCTAGCAGTATACAAATGCTTTTTTCAGGTCGTTGGTACACTTTAATAGAGAGTAAGTCCAACAGTTGATCAGAACATCTATTTTGTCATGTACAATACCAACTGCATCTAAGATACCATTTACATCTAAGATTTTAGTATATCTGGGCCCTCTTGCATAAAAAGTTGCGTTTAATCGCAACTCAAAAAATTAAACGCAAGTCCCAAATACGCGATCCTGATTGGCTGAAAATCAAGTTGCATTTAATTTATTGAGTTGCGATTAAACATAACTTTTTATGCAAGAGGGCCCTGGGGGGTGATTCACTAACAGCTAAAATTAATCCCAAATAAGAAAAAATCAATTTTAGGAACAATATCCATCCTAAGAGCGATATCGCTTTTAGTGACTGATTCACTAAGGTATTTGGGATTGATTCCAGCCTCTGAAATGATTTTAAGGTTGGGAGTGATCCGGATCGCTCCTAACAATCACAAACGGTCACTCCACTGCATGCCCGCCCACGCCCCAACCTGGGCGCAGCTACGCTGTGCCTGCCTGCACGCTCATTGCCCTAGCCATAGGCCCTAGCCCTGTGTATGTCCAGTTGATGCGTGCGCGCAATTAATGTAGTAGCTAGGTAACGCGCACTAGCTACGCGCTAAGTAGATAATTAGGTCGGGTGACTGAGGGGCGGTGACTGAAATTTGAGTACGTTGATTGGTTGGAATGAGTGCGCTCGTAAATTTTCATTTGCGCTCATATATATTCATGATAAAATTGATTCCATCCTAAAAGCGATTTAGTGAATCAGTAAGGTGGAATTAATTTTAAGCTGGGAATGAAATCAATCCCGAAAATTGATTTTAGGAATGATATCGATCCCAGTTAGTGAATCACCCCCCTAGTGACTTAATTAAATTTGCAAGCCCTACTATAGGTTCGATGAGACCAATTATAAAGTAACATGACACTTCTGATTTCAATTTATAAAGCAAATACTTGGTAACCACTGAAAAAAAAAATTATCCATCGGTGAGGTGAGCAGTTTAGGTCCGTTGGAAAGCTAAAAAAAAAACAAGCTCTGCTAAAAAAAAAAAATACACAAAAATTGCTGTTTCACATCACCAATTCCATAAAGAGCTCCCATGAACAGAAAAATAGTTTTTACACTGTTATGGGACACCAAATGAATGAATACATTGGACGTGCCTAAGGTTGGATATGTGTGCGTTGTAAATGAAGCTATTATTATTATTACATGTATTTCATTTATATAAAATTGGCTTGTGTCGTTGCAGTGTTGCCCTGGTTACGTGGATACAGACATGACCAGCCACAGGGGACCTTTGACCATTGACCAAGGTGCTGTCACACCAGTCTATCTCGCTCTTCTACCGAAGGGCAGTTCACACCAGGGGCTTTTCTTCACCAAAAAAGCTGTCAAGGATTTCTGGTAGATGCGGCGATGGGAATTGGGTGGATTTCTCTGGAGATTAAATGGATAGTCCACCCTGGTATTAAGTTGATTTGAATAAAAGAAGAAAAATGAGAGAAACGGATTAGTGAAAGTTTGAGCAAAATCCAACAAGAAATACTAAATTTTGAAGTTATAATCAAACACAAATTGGCAACTCCGTGACATATCTTGCGAGCTCCACTCCCATTTACTCAGTACAGAAAATCTCATAAATTTTCATTTTCTGAGTTTTTGATGAAGAAATAGTTTTGTTTCATACAGGTTTTGTGTGAAAGCATATGAGCAAAGATTATTTCTAAGGTGTACATGTATGTATTTTCTTCAGAGGAAATGGAAATTTATTATTTTTGGGGTACATGGCAAATGGGAGAGGAGTTTGCAAGATAAGTCACGTAGTTGCCAAGTTTTGATTGATTACCACTTCAAATATTCATAACATTCTTATTTTTTATTGTATTTTCCTCAAACCTTCACTGATCTGTTCCTTTAATTTTTCGGCTTGTTTTAGAAAACAATAGGTAATAATGATACCTTGTTTTTGTGTAGTACATTCATAGTTAAGCTTCGTTCACACATTACATTGTAAACTACCTCATAAATAGGCTGGGCAAAATAATAAAAAACTAGCAACATGCATTTCATATTCCTGTATCTTGTAATACAGTGATAAGTGAGTATGAGTGAAAGCCTTTATATCGCACCACTACCTTCGGCTCCCCTCCCCCCCCCCCCCCCCCCCCCCCCCAATTTGACACTCATTTTCATGTAAAATGAATATACAAAAAAAAATTGAGTTCAGGGCCCTGTTTCATAATACTTGTTAACAATAACAATTGCAATAGATCTATGAAAAATGTACTCTCAGCCAGTCAAATGCTATGATATCAGTAGTTTATGACAATTATTGTATCTTGTTAGTGATAACAAGTCTTAAAGGCAGTCTGTCGCCAGTGCCCGTGTGTTTCTATGCTGTCCAGGCGAAGGCGAGTTCGGAGATTTCCTCTAATGACAGCAGGCATGTCTCTGCCATCCTGTTGTTGTCTGGCAGACTGACATCTGGATGCCCCCAGGGCAAGCCTATCTCGTAGTGCCTTTTGACCTTCTTGACAGTCTCCTTGAAATTTGTCTCTGCTCGCTGATCTTCTACTGACAGCCCTTTCTCACCTTCATGGTGGTGTTCTCTGAAGTCAAGCCTCCAGAACTTCTCGACTTGCTTGTGGAGGAGGTCATCGGCCATATGAGTGAAGTTAGATGTGAACCGCGACCTTCGTCTATCTTGTCGGGAAGTCGGTTCGAGATGGGTCCATCCTAATATAGAATGTATAGCATAACGTTCTCCCTTCTTGCCTCATCTATCTTCCTTCACCCAAAATGCTTCTGGTGTACCTTCCCCGATTAGGAGCATTACCTCCTTAGCATCAGAGGGATGGTGATGTCACAGAGATGTGACCATCGTTCTGTATCGCTTGGCCGTGGTATACTGTCAGCAGAAATCGGCAGCTTCTCAACTGTCCACAACCTCATCAAAGTGGATGATTTCTGTTTCCTTAATTCCGGAGACTGAAAGCTGGATTTCTGTACCGTTCATCTCCTTGTTCTCCTGGTTGATGGTGGACAGATGAAACTGCTTTCTGACGCCCTTCAGTCCAAGTTTCTGGGCGAGTCTCTTGTCACAGAGTGACACGTCACTCCCACCATCGAGTAGAGCCCATGTTTCGACTTCTCAACCTTGACTACGGACTTTCACCAGGAGAACCCTGAAGCAGACCTTTTTATGCATAGATGCTGCCAAGTTGGTGGCCGATAGTTGCTGATGGGCGTTCCCATCCTGTTCCTTTCTTCCCTTACCGGCCCCGGTGGATCTATCCTCCCTTGTGAAATGAAGAAGGGTGTGGTGCTTACCCCTGCAGTCCTTCTTATCGCACAAGGGCTTGCCTCTGCAGTCCTTCGCCACATGAAACGGTTTCAGACAATTATAGCACAACCCACTACTTCGCACCAAACTTGACCGATCTTTGCAAGATTTTTCTTTGAAGTCATGACAGGACTCTTAACTCGTGCAGTCTCGAACAACAAGGACATTTCCGTTTGGCCTTGGGTCTCAAATGCCAAACGCACTTTCCTTTCGTCTTCTTGCAACACAGTTACAAAATCACACTTACCCGTTCAAATGTGCTATGTAGACAGTATTTACTTCACACATCCAACGTACCAATGTACCAATGTATCGATGTACCAATAAATGTGCGTAGTCAACGTGCCATATTGTGTCACTACCAGATAATGTGTGGTTTAACTGAAATAACAAAACAAGTAATATATATATGATAGATGATGTATATACACATGTATGTGTTACATAACAATTAAGCTACCCTTAGCAAAACAACTTCAAAATAACATGAAGGGGTTTACGGTTCACTATGTGGTTAGTCCTGAAAAGGACTGTTGGTTAAGAGGAGGAGAAATAGAGGAGGAGGAGAAGTGGAAAGGCGAGAAAGATGGAGTGAGAGAGTAGAGTATTCTTTCTTGAAATTGGGTGAAGTCCTGAAAAGGACTATAAACCAGAAGAGATGCGACGAGTAGAGAAGGTAATGAGGTGAGGTGAGAATGCTGGCAAGGGTATTTTCATTGAATATTGCAAGATTGACATATTGTAGAGTTTATGATACCATAAATCCCTAAATACAATGATTACAGGCAGGAATACAGACAGGTACAAAAGATAAGTCAGTAGACTGTTGTATAAAGCATCGGCAAAAACAATGTGATGCCAGCACAGCAGCTGCCACTGGCTTATCTCTCATTTGGAGGGGTTGGGTTGTTCCACGCGTTGTGAGGGGTGTTCAAGTGAACCAAAAAAATGGAAGGGGGTACATTTTCAAGGGCTCAACACCTTCCCCTTCTTAAAAATAATGTCACCCGACATTTAACCCCCCCAAAAAATAACAAAACTGAACCAATGTCATAAAACATTTAAGTAATATCTGTGCTGGACACTTGAAATAAGGTATTATCAGTACTGCCTACCAGACTGTCGAATATGATCATGTCCCAGTATAAACGACGGTGGAGAAAACAATATTACATAAAGGTTTGCACATAACGACGGTGGAGAAAACAATATTACATAAAGGTTTGCGCATAACTTTATAAAATGCAATATCTCCTAATCCAATGGATTACCCAAAAAAAAGGATACCTTTCCTACCATTGTAGTATTTCACAGATTACTCACTAACAAGAGTCTCCATTCCCAAGTTCCTTCTAGAATTTACACTGCCCATAACAAATTATTTGTTTCAAAATGCTCTTCAACATAGGAAGAAACAATACTCAAATTTGTCTCATCTATGTAAATTCTACAAATCTCACCCGCGAAGTGAGCATATATCACTAACTTGACACTTCACATTAGACACTCTTGTAATGCTATTTACAGTAGTTTACTAAGCTACTGTGAACAGAATGGGTCTGTCGGATTGGGGGAGGATATAACCAAGGGTAAGGAAACCTAGGAGGACCTCCAGGCCAGGGTTGGGGCGTGGTTATGTTTTGAGGGAAAAACATAGGGTGAGAAGTTTGTACTTGATTAACTTGTGGATTGGTATATGGTTGCCATTCTGGGGAGCCTAAGCTGTTATAACTTAGGGTTTGAGGGGGGCGTCAATCTCTACGGGGTTGTTCTTGATTTGCTTGTTCTGGTCCTTGTGATCCGATGGAGGATGAAGGCGAGGCTTCCTGTGCTACAGGATCAGAAGTCTCAGCTGCAGTGATGTCATCTTCAGGCCTATTTTCTTCCACCTGCCGATCAAGAGGCAGATTCTCATTGGTTCCCATCAGTCTCTCCCCATCACTTTCAGGATGTTGCTAGAGCGGTTCAGTTTCAGGTGTGTTTACAGGGTCAGGGTTGAGCTGGTCAGAGTATGCCTCCTGCACTGGCCGTATTTGTGTCATTCCTGAAGCAGGTTTATTGAAACCAAAGCAATCGAAATCTGTTGAATTGGAAACTACGATCATTAGCTTGCAGGATGATGTACTGGGAATGTTGACCACCTGCTCATGGACGACGAGTCCTTCTGGCCAACTCGATTGACCAGTTGGTAGGAGAGTATCTGTCGTCTCTGCCGTGGCACCAGTATGGGCTCTACAGGGGATAACTATTGCTTGTTTGGAAGGGACAATGACAGGCTTCTTTCCTACCTTGACTTTACAGAAGTCAGAGGGATCTACTGTATGGAGGAAAGAAATCAAGGATGAGACTTTAGTTAAGGGAAGGGAGGAGAACATATGCTGGAATAATTCTACTTCCTGGTCATGGGGTAGGGTATTTTGTTTGAGGGCAACTTCAATTACATTGTAGCCTATCATTGGTTCTGGGAGCTCTGATGAGGTGACAAGTACTGGGACCCTTACCTGCGTGGACACTTGATTCACATCTGAGGCTGAGAGTTCTATACCAACTTCCACCCAGCCATCAAATGGAATGAAGGAGCCGTTCGCAGCAGAAAGGGTGAGATTGGTGGGAGGAAGGTCAGAGATGTTAATTGGCACATGGGCTATGTGGGCTTGCCACCAATTCCTAGAAATCATGGACACTTCGTATACTTTCCACGAACCTTATATTGTACTAAACACCTCTTACCTAATAGTCTCACCAACCTACGGTACTGTCTTTGGGTAAGATGAGCTATTTGAGACGCAGTATGCAGGTCACAGGTTACTGTCCGTCTCCCCCGGTCACCTGTCTCCCGTTTCCCGGACGTCGAAATTGACAGCCTCTAGCAAGGTGATTGTCCCCGCGGCACTTGTAGCAGTGTGTGCAGTGGTCTCCTCTTCCAGCTTCTCTGCAGGCCTGACATCCTCGTTCCCTCTTTGGACGCTGTGTGGCTGACTGTCGTCCCCCGTAGGTTGATGTCCTGGGTTTGGTAATTGCTTCCTGTAGAGAAGCCTTTGTTGTCTGCAGGTTTGCCAAACCCAGGGCCATAACAGTTACTTCTGAAGGCGGGACCTCGAACTGCTGACATGGTAGCATGTCTACCGTGCTTCTCCTTCCTCTTTGAGGCCATCACCATGGCAACGTTAATGCCCTCAAGAATGTCTTCATCAGATACCTCAGGGTTTTCCAATACTTTCTGAACTTCGTGCTGTGTGCCCTCTTCCAACCCAGTGTTGTGAGTCAGGAGGAAAGTTCGCTTCATTGTGTCTGCATCATATCTCAGTGCCGCATTTTCCTCCTTTGATACGAAGACCACCTTCTGTCTCATATGCATGACCCTCATTGCGAAGTCCTGAGGGCTTTCCCGCTTGCCTTGGGTTGCAGAGGTCAGTTCTTGGTAGGCACTGACGACATGCTTCTCCTGATAGTGGCACCTCAGGATTCTATGCAACTTTGAAAGGTTCAAATCCATCTTACTTTCAAGGTAGCTTTTTAGGGGCATCCCATGGCTCACACACCTAAGGACAGCAATCACCACCTCCTGATCGCTATAGCTCTTAGTGATGCCCTCTTCGATCTGGCGGGTTAGACTCTGATAACTTCACTTTTCTCCTTGCCCAGGGTTGCCCACCTGACCACAGATTTTAAATTCCTTCCTCCTCAAGGCCTGTACAAAC
This sequence comes from Heliocidaris tuberculata, assembly GCA_025618425.1. Lineage (NCBI taxonomy): Eukaryota > Metazoa > Echinodermata > Echinoidea > Camarodonta > Echinometridae > Heliocidaris > Heliocidaris tuberculata. The sequence goes on along the minus strand of CM046849.1, from coordinate 10,213,090 downwards.
ATTACGGCATCAATGGATGGCTGTCCCTCAGCAGCAGTGGTGTTGGTTGATGATAAGTCCTTCACCGCTGTCTTGGGGGCAACTACTCCTGATGTCAAATGAACAAGTTCTTTGGTGTCTTTGATGAAGGGATTCACTGTAGCTTCTACAGTAGTTACCACTCTCAAGATATCCTCTTCATCCTTTTTGTTGCTTGTTGCATCCAGGTCCTTTCACTCTCTGACAACCTCACTTCTCCCTGTTATTTCCTCACAGGATCTCGCAATCTCTGCCCTCAGATGATAGGATGAAATCCATACATGCCAACCATACAGTTTTTGAAGTTTTTAGAGCCATAAAAAACTGAATGTACAGACTTTGGGGAAAATAGTATTAGGGTCTAATACCAATTAATTGAATCCGGTACAGTAAGTAGTGGTACATGATTTGAGATTTGGTTCGATTTCGGGTGAAAATCTGTCAAAATAAAAGCAATCTTGAGCGGAACAGTGAGGCAGGCCGCTAAACCCCTTACTCCAGGGAGCTCCAACCCCAACACCGGCGGCGGTGTCGCTCCCTGGACCTGCTGCCTATATCAATATGTGCGTTCAGTTTTCTGAATTCCAAATATTGGCAAGTATGGAAATTCAGCGATGTACAGCTCCCTTGTTGGTGGTTATTCCTGTCAGTCCACCTCTTGTCTTAGCATCCCAATGCTTTAAACATAAGCTTATGGAACCGTATGTTTCAATTGTAATGGTGCCCAGAGATCACTCCATTGAGGGATCCAGAAGCAACAACCTCAGATTCTATGGCGATATCCCTCAGTCAGGCATCACCATACCTCTTCCCAAGGCATGTAAGGAAGGCCATTGTTGTGTGAAAAGATCCTAACCTTATTATGATCCTCTCCTGGTACAACTTGTTCCTGTTCTTCCATCTTATAGTTTGTGCCTTGGCGTAAATCGCCTAGTCAAATACCAGAACAATTGTCTTGACTTCCACAGCATTAGCAATTTCATTGCTCTTAACCAGGAGGGTCTCCACTGTGTCCATCTCCTTGGAGATGCATCAATGAGAGGGAGGTAGCCAATCTGTGACACTCTTGGACAATCTTTTTCCTTGCCAAGGATTGTGTTGAATCCCGTCCAACTGGGAATTGATGGAGCAGCATTATTTTGAACCCTGCTCACGATGTATCCAAAGTCCTGTTTTCTCTGAATTCTCTGCACTCTTTGATCTTCCTCGATTGGCAGATTCTCTCCAAATTATGGTGGGCCCTTCCTCTGTCCTCCATAATGTGTAGTTACATGTAGGTTCTGCAATGGGGGTTGCAAGGATCGCTTTCTCATCTTTTGAATGGTCGGTGTGGGTTGAGGTTGAGCATCTGCATTGTCTTTGTCAGACCTCTGCACAATGATTCCACTTGTTCCATGTGTTGTCCCCTTGCCTGAGAGTGTCTCCTTGCCAAATCCTATGTTATCCCACACAAGGGTCATAAATTTCTTCTTCTGTATGTTACCGGGAAGGAGTAATGGTTTCCTAAGCTGGCTCTCAGCTAGAGCTGTGTCATATTCCAGGACGGAGCTGTGTGATGTTGTATGTCCAAAGCCGTTGAGGAGATCGATCAGTTTTGCTGAGCCAGTGGTGTGTCGGACTGTCATCGCTAGAGCAGACCGTTTGGGAAGTTGCGTCATTCCTCATGTTGTAGCGTAGATGATATCTTGTGCCAAGGACAGGATTTGTCTGTCAAAGTGGTCATTTACAACAACTCTTTGTTTCCAACTGGCTCATCTGATCCTCCAATGGTATTATCTCTCGGGCAGCATCCAGGAACAAATCCCTTCCAGTTGGTGGCCACGTTTGAGATGGATCAACAGTTATTCACTCTTCTCTCAGGCTGTGGGTGGTGAAATACAAATCTCATAGTTAACTTGTTGATAGAGTTCCCCTCAACAAGCTCTCATCATCTGTACTTACTAAATTGGTTTAATGCCCTTCAGGTAGTGAACGAAACTGAAAGAAAAACGGGGTTGTCCCACAGCCTAATGGTTCCTTAGTACTCTCTGTCCTAATTTGGCAGCACCAGATCTTTCACTTTACAATCCATGTTAAAAAATCTCCAAACCAACTCTTGTGCAGAATGATGCATAGTGAAGTGTGCATGTATGTTTGGTATTGACTATTGTGTGAAGAGAAAAAAACTGTACTCGATAATAATCTACTAGGCTATGCATGTGGAAGCAAAACAGAAAGAGCCTGTCTTCACCTAATTGGCTGAAAAAAACATGCTGAAAAAGTTAAAAAGCACTCCAACCTTTGTAACAAGTTGCTTGTACAAAGACAGAAAAATCATAGAAATAGATTAGTGAATGTTTGAAATAGATTTGACAAATGATAAGAAAGTTATGAATGTTTGTCAGATTTATTTGGCAGAGAGCATGTTTACATGTCCCCAACATTTTTTGTACATACTGTGGGAAACGTCAAATTTCATCACTTTTCATTTTTAAGAATCTTGGGATCGGAATTAAATTTTGAATATTAAACATACTAATGAAGGATCTTCAACAGTTATTATTGTTTTCCTTGTAAAATGCCTTTTGTCTCACCCACTGAAGGTGGAGGCGTTACTAAGGGATCCAAATGGTGTTCATCCGTCTGTCATCCATTACAAATGTTAAATTGAACCTGCAAGACTCTCTTGTTACAAATAACTTGGCAACCGTTAGTCCGTTGTGACCAAACTTGGGTCAGAGGTGCACTTGGGGGACCTTCACATTATGGAGCTGTCGAGGGTCACATGCTAAGGTAGAAGTTCATTTGAGGTTATACATCAGTTTAAAAAATTTAAGTTTTTTTCCACAAGACATCTCTCATGATTAGTAACTTTGCATACATTGTTCCAAGTGCAACCAAACTTGGGTCAGGGTTGCTCTTTGGCGACATTCATGTAATTTGGTCACAGGAGGGTGAGGCACAATCTGGCTTTTGCTTTGTTCATCAGGGTAAAAAATGAGAGGAAGTAATGATATAACATAATGATAAAACATACTTATGGAGCAAAATATGTAAAATACCTATCTCAAATGCTATCTGTAATTGATAGAGTGATCAATGTATGTGATAGTATTTGTTCTCTGACAAAGTGTCTTTGAACATGCTTGGACTGTACTGCTACACATACATATGACTGCCTTGAATAGCAATAGTTAAAATTATTGCCATGAAACTGTGCTTTATCCCAAGAAACAGTTTAAGGGCATGGTACAATCTCGAAATCAACAATGAGGTATAGTTATCATTATGGCCCCCAAAATAACACCATCAGTATTTCTTTTTTATACGTACCTCATGCGGATGACTATTAAAGTGGATCCCTGAAAACAAATTATGTAAATATGTCTGTCAAGATGGATTCATATGTAGTTGTGTTTTTCCAATCAAACAGTTAGTGCCTGTTTTGTAATTTGCACATCCATTATGCATTTATTATGAATTCATTGTCTTCTTTATTCAATATGTTGAATGTGAAAAGGAAATATTGCTTGATGTTATTGCCCTGGGCCCTATTGCATAAAACTTACCATAAATGGTAACTGTGCCATCAATGGCAACTACCATGGTAACATTGATCAACAGCCAATCAAATTTAAGGTTTCCATGGAAGTTACCGTTGATGACAAAGTTACCATCAGTGGTAAGCTTTATGCAACGGAGCCCTGATGTGATCCTTTAGTCAACTGTGTGCCTTCAGTTTTGACCATCAGGCCTATGGTCTTGTTACATGTATATGGTAAATAAAATATTTTTCAAGTTTTCAAAATTAATGGTAGAGATCTTTCACATTAAATGTATTGTGAAGAAATTATTATGTTATTCATTTTGTATGTTGTTTTATTAAATCTTATTCTCTCTCTCTCTTTCTCTCTCTCTTTCTCTCTTTCTCTCTTTCTTTCTCTCTTTCTCTCTCTCTCTCTTTCTCTCTATCTCTCTTCCTCTCTATCTCTCTTTCTCTCGAACTGGATGAAGGCATATAATGCTGTCTGTGTAGTATTCCATACAGTTTTTGTTGTGCCATCAGAGGAGGAGATTATCCTTGTCTAACTTTATATTTTTGTGGGAAATAAAATTTGTATCTTTAATGTTTTTGTCACATCTCACTTCTGTTTGTTGTCTATCTCAGGGTAAATTGTGCATTGGTCTATTCTGAGCCTCCATGGACTTTTTTTCTTTTTCTTTTTCTTTTTTTTTTTTTTTTTGGGGGGGGTTGAAAGATTTCTTTTAGTGTAAATCATGAGAATGTATTTTCAGTGATACAGTCAATAATTTATCAGTGAACAATATTATTGCCTTCCTGAATAAAAGAGGGGGGGGGGGCTTATGTGCATAACTCGATTCAAATTCATTCATGACTTTTTTATGAAACTTATACATAATATATTGCCAATTTTTAACTCTTTTCATGATTACATTGATCATTTAGTCTTTTAGATTTTTTTTTTAAGGTGGTAGTACAAATGGCTTTTCACAAAGCATTGGTAGAGCTCTCTCAAAATGCTCTGATGAAAAAACAGAAAGAAGAAAAGTTCATCTGACATGCTTATTTTGAAAAAAATCTCGTAAGATGATGAAAACCAGGCTTTGACTTAGTGTTGAATAGAATTGATAACCTGTAGTATTTATAAAGATGATGATGACAAAGATGACGATGATAATGATGGGTATGGCGGTGGTGATTATAAAAACAATGGTGATGATGATCATGATAATGATAGTGGTGATAGTGGTGTGGATGATGGTGGAGATGGGCAGCGAAGCATCTTTCAAAGTGGGGGGGGGGGCACCAGCAAAAAAGTCCACTTTTGTGGAAAAGGGGGCACCTACAAAGGGTAACACAAATTTTAAAAAGGGACCATTTTGTGACATTGGTGTTACCCTACAGTCTAATTAATGCTATCAAGCATCATCTTCTTCGTTTTTGTTATTTCTATCTTCATGTGTTTCTGGATACTGCTTCAGCTTCCCCAATTTTTGCAGTTGTGTTTAATGGTCTAATGATTCATGTGCAAGCTAGCGTAGCGAGCAAGCAAAATTTGCATTTTTTTTTTCTAATTCTGAAGTCCTTGGGTTGTGCATTATTTATAGCGATATAATGAAAATGACAACTGCCAATTAATTTAGGGGAATGTCAAATGATCTTGTAATTCGTACAATAACCCTGTACCTTTTCTTTAGGATTACATCAATATCAACATACTTTATGAAATCTGCTTGATTTCATATGTACCATAAGAGCAAGCGAGCTTAAGGAAAATTTTCAGAAAATTTTCCCTTACTTGGTGTAAATTATGGGCACATTCGAGCGAGCAGAATTTTTTTTTTCGGGGGGGGGGGCATTGTGTCCCTCTTGACTCAAGCTCCATTGCTGTTACTTTGTAGTTGTAGTAATATGGTATACCTGTTACTACTACATAAAGCTGCACCGATTCTTTGAAGCTAGATTTGACTCTTTGTAGAATTATTAATTGGTAAAAGGGGGCCCTTATCAGAAGAGGAAAGGGTGCTTTTCAGAGGTGGAAATGGCACTTATCAGAAGTAAAATGGGGGCACTTATAAGATTCGAAAAGGGGCCCTTATCAGAGGTAAAGATGCACTTATCAAAAGAGAAAATGGGGCACTTATCAGAAGGGGGAAATGACACTTATTAGAGAGAGGAGGCAATTAATTATTAGATTTTAAAAGGGGCACTTTCGGGATACTTGAAAAAGTTGGGGTACTGTGCCACTTCCCCCTTCCCCCAGGAAGCGCCCCCTTTGGGTGGAAACGATGACGTTTTATATATATATATATATATATCAATTTTTTTTTTTTTTTTTTTTTTTCAATTGTGAATGAGACACAAGATGGCGCTCTTCAAAACTTACAACAGAATACGAGTACGATGTCACTGTCGAATCAGCAGCACTACAGGTATCACTCTCCTAATGTTTGACCAATCACAAATGCCGGACGTTCTGGAAAAGGGTGTGGCCTATTTCCGACAAAAGGAGACCTGAAAAGTCGTCCGATATCAAGCAAAGAAGAACGCACTCGTGTGCTTATAACATGGTTTAAATCTCAACTCCGTTTTCGTTTTCTTCAAATTTCTTTTAAGAAACACCACTCCATAAGCCTAGCCCGTCATGGTCATCGGGGGGGGGGGGGGGGATGGGGATCCTCTATCCCATCCTTAAATTTGTATCACTTAAGGAATATATATATATATATATATATATATATATATATATATATATATATATATATATATATATATATATATATATATATATATATATATATCAGCTGATGACAAAATTCGTGATACCTTACGGCTGCTGCCCCTCCCCTCTTCCCCTTCTACTCCGTCCGGGACGACGCCCCCGGCCCCCCCCCCCCCCCGATCAACAAGGGGGGAAAAAGGGGGGGGGGGCCTAGATGTCCTGTGGTTTGTCAATTTCGAAAGATCTGAAATTATTGAAATGCAAAAATCTTGCCCAATTGTCAGGTGATATACTGCAGGCTTTACCGATTCTTCTTTCAATACAAAATGAACGCACTATTGTTACAAGAAATCAGAATCAGTAGTCTTAAATCTTTCCTTTTTTCTTTCTTTTTCTTTTCTTTTTCTTTCTGTTTTTTTTTTTCTTTCTGTTTTTGTTGTTGTTGTTGTTGGTCCATCACAACTTTCTTACAGATTGCAAAGCCTTTTCACTTGAACCCATGTATTATTTCCGTAATACTTGTATAGACCAATTAAGTAGGTACTGAATCGGCTTTTCTTTTCTTTTCTTATATATATATATATATATATATATATATATATAATGTGATGATGTTGAGTCTACTTTTACCATTCGCTTTGGTTTGGGTGATATAGAACATAGTGGGATGAATTCAAACCAAAGATGACGCAGGATACTCAGGAAATTTAAGCTTTCGTCTTTCGACTTCTTCAGAAATTTATTCTGAAACAGTTATAAAGAGAAGATACAATCACTAAGAAAGGCATGACAAAATTAACGAAGAGAATAATTCACAAAATACAAAGAGAAGACACAATCATTCAAAAATTGACGGACTAATATTATTGTCAGTAGAAATATCATGTAAAAATACCGAAATTTCAAATGAATTATAATAAAGCCGACATACCTGTCGTAAACAGAAGTGATGCCAAGGTCTTGTTGAATTCCTTGAATAATGTTTTAATAGTTTTGATAGTTTTGAGTTGCTTGGATACCCACTGGTGTTAAAAAGCGTACTGCGCTTTGCCAATGCGCATGTGTTGCCATGGGTAATATCATGAATATTCATTAAATACATGAAATGCACCAAGTGCATATATTTGAGAGTAAACAAGTCACCGAGTTCATACAACATTCTACTTATATACTACATGTACTATACGAATTGTATGGTGAATATCATACACAAAATATCATACATCTTAAACGAAATAAAACAATTAGCTTCAAATTATGGGATATCACAGCTATAAGGTACTGGTAAATGAAACCGCCGTTCCATAATCTTTTGTAAAAAAACACTGTCCAATACCTACTATAATTTGGTAAGAAAACAAACTAACTCTCTTCTATCTATTTAATCTATTATGTATGTTTAACCTATTATATATGTGACAATGATAATAAATAAAAAATAAAAAATAACTAAAAACTCGGCAATTACATACACTTGTTTCTCTCTTATGGACTTTCGTTTTTAGTTATTTTTTATTTTTTATTTATTATCATTGTCACATATATAAGCAACAACAATCACATCTTTCTTTTTTCAAATTTTGAACCCTTTAAGCTATTTAAGAACTATATACTGGGGGCACGAAATTACTAGATCCTGAAAGAAAATAATTATGCGAGGGAGCAAAGCAATCGAGCCTTGGGAATTTTTCACATTTCAAACCCTCAAAAACTATATTTCTAGTGCATTTACCCTACGGATTTTTTTTTTGGGGGGCCGTATAATCCGTAAGGATTATGATTTTTCTTAATTTCCCCCTTTTATTCTTCCTCTCCTGTGCGTTTTAGCGCCCGTCCAAGTGCCGCCGGGGGCACCCCCCCCCCCTCGATACACCACTGGGGTGGGGTGAGGGGGTGGAATTTGTTTTTTATTTCTTTGAAATGTGTTTTGTTGTTGTTGTTGTTTTTGATTTTTTATCATACAAGCCCTCTCAGACTTTCTCATGAAGGAGGGGGAGGGGAAGGTATAAGCAAACACTTTTTTTTAAATGTCGAGTTTTTACCTCGAATCATTCCAGGAATCCTGCAAGCCTTCCTTAATGGGCGTAGGACAAAATACAATCTGACATGAAAATAATTATGATCCTGGACTCGCTCAATGGAGGTAAGTTAAAAGACAAAGATTCCCGACATGGTATTTTCCCTTTACTTTAAATCCCCTTTCCCAACTTATATTTTTATCACTGGTGTACGGTAAGTATTTCAGCTCATTGGACCCCACTCAGTGCGTTATCATTTCCTTAAGAAAGAAAACAATGGAAATAAATGAATATATAGATAGATAAATAAATAAATAAATAAGTAAATAAATCGCCCCCGTAATCCGGATCCTCGTGACTGTCTCCCTCACGACTCTCTCATCACAAGGTGCGTCTTCTTTCATAACCCTTAAATCTGTGAACCAGTGTCTCAAAGAGAAAGGATGTCCTCACAATAATTTTGAATAGGGGGGGGGGGGGGAGGGGGTGCAGATATCAAATTATATTATTAACAAATTAGCTGAAAGTTTACCAATAAGCGAACAACAAGATTTTTACAAAATATAATATAATATTTTGAGATAATTTTCTTATGACAGTTTCTAAGGGATTCTTCGTTCTTGAAGTAATAATTCACCAAAAAACTAGGTTTTATGAAATTTTGGTGGAAAACTGCATCAAATGGTTTAATATATTTTAGTGAGTCAAAGTCTGAGGAAAAACATACTGATTGGGTTATTTTACCACTGAATTATTCCCAAATTCCAGTATTATTTTCAGAAAACCGTTCACTCAAAATCGGTTGCTCATATTCAAGTCAAAGTACAATCGCCCTCTCTTGTTATGTCACCTATAATGTTATCATTTCACGCGCGACTAGATAAGCCGGGTCCCTCGATCAATTATCCTTTTAGTCCCTTTAAATCATTCATATTCGTATTTGTATAGGATTTAGACGTACATAGAGCACTAGAAAATCGATCTGACATTCGGTCTCATACGTGCAAAGGAACCCTGTGGACTTAATCGGACTTATATCAAGATTTCTCCACTGGACGAAAGAAGCCTAGCGTTCCAACAAGTTAGGGTAAGTTTTTTTTTCGTCTGCTTATATTATGTGGCCGGGTTGACAGTGAGTTTCCCACGGCCCCTGGCCTGGCGGCCTGGCTTGGGTTGCTCACCCTGGGTGCAATCTGCGCTCACACGCACAGCAATGTTGAGCTTGCAACCCGTTTGGTTTTGTAGACTTGATAGCGTTTTGCAATGGCATTGTTGTTATGTATCAGTATTTTATTGTGCAAAAATACGTCCAGTGTTTCTGTTGCGAATGAAGAGGGTGTAATTTAGTCAGAGTTTTAAGTTTTTCTTGCTTTCAATTCAGGTGAAATTAAGACGGTGGTCATTGGTCTAAAATTAGATCCAAGAAGTGGGCGGTGGCAGAGATATAGAATTAGAATGGGGGTCAAACTCAAACTGACACGCGGTCGTGATAAATGAATGATGATTTTAAGTAGAAGACAGGAATATGCATACAGATACATGCATATTGCACTGATGTGATGTACTTAATTTTCGTGTAGACCCTAGATTTTTGTCAAGTAAATTGTACATGATGATACTTGGCCTATTGGGCACAGTCAGGTTATCTCCAATAACCTCGCATAAGTGTGAGTGGGGCACAGTATAACTTATAAGCTCAAGTTGTTATAGAGGGTCTACATGCTAAGTCTACATTATGTACATCATTACATGTACACCCTATATTATATTTAGACCTAAATTTACACCTGGAATCTACATGTATTGACTATTCTATTATGCCAACAACCAAGAATTTGAAAATTTGAAGTACAGTATGAAACAAATTGAGATACAATGTACAAATTGTAGACCCACTCATAGGCCCTTGCCTATGTGGGACTGTGTCCAACATTCACTGTGGCAGCAGTCAAAAACAGACGACTAAATTGCCCCAAGCAAGATTTAATTTCTTAAATTTGCTAGATTACCTGATTCAGGGACCCCTCAACTCTTAGCCTGTGCCACAAATTTGAGGATTCAGAATTGAAAGTGAAATTTTAAATAATTATTTTCCTCTCATGTATGAATGATCTAGACTGGAAAAAGGCCCGCTGATACACACAAAAGCTATTGAAGCCTATTCACCCGTAAAAGCTAGTCTGGAGTACAAGGTTATCTTCAGATAAGCTTGTACATGTATAAGTGATGTAGACCCTACATGTACAAGTGTACATTGTATTTCTGCCTAGCCTCTGTGTGCAAGTGAATTTTAGAGTTCCCAATTTGTGTTTGATTGATTACAGCTTGCAAAAATCGTACAAAGATCTACATGTAGGTAGATCTATCTAACTGTTATTGTAACTGGGCTTTATTAAATTTTCCTTCAATCTTGACTAGATTTATGTTGATTCGATTTGGTGGCAACTTAAAAACTAATCGCAACTGTATACTTAAGAGATATAAGTTATTACTGACTTTAAGTTGTGATTAATTTGAATTAGTCGCAACTCTTTACAAAACGGAGACCTGGGGGGTACATGTATTTCATGAAATGTCTTGTCAGTGATTTTTACTGGCAAATTTGCTCGCAGCCAGTCAGATGCAAGGATTTCAGTAGCTTATAACAGTTATTGTAAATTGTCAGTGAAAGCAAGTTTCGTGAAACGGGGCCCTGAAGTAAAGCAAAATTGTACATGTACACATGTACCTACATGTACTCTTAGTACATGTAGATCTACGTGTTATCCTTATGTGACAAATCTGGGCCCCATCTTAAAAAGAGTTTAGCTTGATTCCAAACGATCGCACATCTTTATAAAACAGGACCCACTGTATACGCCTACAAACTGACTCTGATCGGACCCAGGTTCGAATCTCAGTCACTTGAGTGTGTGTGTATGTACATGTACATGTTATTGAGTTTTGACAGATGTGTATCAATCATATTTGATTGATACATGTATGGTGGTTGATCCAGTGTCCGAACACTTTTCAGAAAATCAACGATAGCAAATAAAATATGAAACGAATATCTGTCAAACTATACATATTGAATGCTCAAAGTCCTACAAAAAAAGAAGTTGATGGAATTTTAAAAAGACAACGTAGATTTAATACGATATTCCCATCCGAGTGAACCCCTTCCCAACGACGCGGCGTTTTGGTCCCTTGAAAAAGGTACCGTAATTCCGAACGTGTGAAACCTATGGGAAAAAGACACAACCTTGGTATCAATAGTGTGGTTTTCATACGCGTAATCCCACGCGTATGAAAACCCATTTTAGGCGCTTAACTTTACACGTTCGGTAATACAATCTGTTCGGAGTTACAATACTTGACTATACATGTCTGTAAAACCCAATTACACATACATGTACATTACACACATATTTTGCTAGTTTGTTGTAAGGTATTATTTAAATCTGGAATTATCCAACAGAAGGTTAAAGGGACCGAAAAGTCACCAATCATGGTGTTTTGGAGCTTGGCCCGGCTCGGGCAATATTCAGGAATCTCCATACATCTTCGGTAAACGAGCACGCAATTGCAGTGATACGCATTCGACCGAAGAAAGACGAACTGAACAACCCAACTGACAAACTACGCCACCCTCGATGGCAATTTTGTTCGCTGCTCCAAGATTGTTGTTATGCACAGCCTTGCAATAGGGGCAAGCCAATGAAATTGAATGTACAGTACATGGATCTTGAGTGGTGGCTTCCTTTGATATTGAAAGAAAAACTATTGACACATTAGATTCATAGTTTATCAGGCCATTTCATCCCATGCATAACAACAGTCATACACATGTACATGTTACATGTACATGTATGTAGTCTACATGTAGATCTACATTACGTGGATAACACGATGTACACTGTAAATCAAGATATTGCTAGTTCTGTGAAGAAGTACGTGTACTGGAACACCCACGCATATACATGTACAGTCAAACCTGTACACAGAAATTTTTTTGTTTCCCCATGAAATGTGGTTTTCATTGAAACATGTATGAAAGGAACCTGTACATAAAGACCACCTGCTCATAAAGACTGCTTTTCTCGTTTCCCTTGAGCAGTTTCAGTGCATGTACATGTACGTTCATTGTAAATGTAGATCTGTATGTACATGTACATGTACATGTACATCTGTAACATACTTTTATGTTCCTGACCATTACAATGTCAGTAATACAAAAAATATTAACCCGTGTCATTTGAAACTCCAGCTCTGACTTTATGTGAAAAGCCAGAATGTTCAGTGTCCATGTAGACCCCTGCACTACATTTTTAAGTGAGCATCATGTACTAACTATAATGCTGTTAACATTATGAAGGTATATGGTACATGTACATGTAGACTACGTATATATACTTTGATATTTTTTTGGGTAAAAACTAATCATGTAAATGCATGGAGTACATGCAAGTGTTCTGAAGATGTGCATACAAGGTAATGTACATTGGAAATAAGAGGCCTACAGTGTACACACATGCACATGTGTGTACTTTGAACATTTCATCTGCAGACTTATTTGGGGCCTGTGGATAAGGGGCGGGGGGCTCATGGAGCTCAAGCACTCTCATTGTTTTACATGTACTGTCTAGATTAATCCCTACAGTGCTTTTTGGGGGGTTGGTTTGTGGCCCAGCTACATGTAGCAACCTCACTTCAAGAAATGCTTTTTGTGGCATCTGGGCCCTCTTGCATAAAAAGTTGCGTTTAATCGCAACTCAAAAACTTCAACGCAACTTGATTTTCAACCGATCAGGATCGCGTATTTGGGACTTGCGTTGAATTTTTCGAGATGCGATTAAACACAACTTTTTATGCAAGAGAGCCCAGATAGCCCGGTTGTACATGAATGATACATGCTTTGGCGACAATTGCTTCATGGATGTCAATTTCGTACACTCACCAAATTCCGAACTTCATCTCTGGTCCAAACACTCTACCCAACCCTATTGCAACCCTAAACCTAAGCCTGTATTTTTGATGAAATAAGCCCGCAGCGATCGTCGCTATGCCGGAGCACAGATAGGCCTGTACATGTACATGTACATTTTATAGACGTACATGTAGTTCTACACTGTGTCTACACTACATGTAGCTATGCACTGAGTGGCTTGCTGTGTATCCAGCCATTTAAATTTGTCGGGGGCACTGGCATCAGTGGAGGGGGCCACCAGTCATACTTAGTGGATGATATGCAAGTTTACAAGGCCAGTAATTAGGGAGATGCTTGGGCAGGTGATCCCATCGTCGTCTTTTTACCTACTTTTCTCACTCTCCCCTTCTTTCCTGCTATTTTTTTTTCTCTCTCTCTCTCTCTTTTCTCATTTAGTAATAGGTTTTAGGATTAGGTGACATGTGTGTAGTGTACTGTTGGGTCCAAAGTTGAAGCTAGAGATTGAGTTAGTTTTGATTTCATCTGGAAGAATATAATGTACAGGCACATCTGTGATCAAAATTGATCTTTTCAGTTTTAAGAGTGAAAAGTGCCAAGAAGATACAGTTCCTGAAAATTTGATAATCACTGAAGTCAGATATCTCCTAAGATGCTTGATAAAGATGCTGGTAGCGGTTCTTGTACATGTACGGTAGTTAGAATAATTCAATTAGTTACATGTAATATCCAATGCATCTTGCACGGTAAGTAAAGAGCATACAGTTAACTTTGCATAAGTCGAATCTGTTGGGACCACAAAAAATGGTTTGACTTATGCAAAATTTGACTTCTAGGAAATGTAAATAACGCATGTTTTGCATACTTTGGTTAAGAAAAAAATTGATTAGACTTATGGAAAGTTCGACTTATAATGCGACTTTGAGTTATGCAAGGTTAAAGGCCAAGTCCACACTAATATCAAGTTGATTTGAATAAATAGAGTAAAATCAAACAAGCATAACTGAAAATTTCACTGAAATCGGATGTAAAATAAGAAAGTTACGGCATTTTGAAGTTTTGCATTATTTCATGAAACAGTTATATGCATAACATGGGCGGTATGCAAATGAGTGAACCGATGTCACACACTCACTTTTCCTTGTGTATATTGATATATGAAATTTCAAATATTTCAATTTTTATTGATGTGATAATAAAGAATCTCTCCCTTGTATCAAAATAAGTTACAATAATGATGATTTGACATCTTCCATAAGGAGTCAAACCATGTTTTACATTATTGAAGCAAAAAATTGAAATATATGATATTTCATATAATAAAATACATACATGTACATGTATAAGGAAAAGTGAGTGTGTGGTATTGGTCCACTCATTTGCATATGGCCCATGTTGCATATCACTGTTTCAAGAAATAATGCAAAACTTTAAAATGCCGTAACTTTCTTATTTTACATCCGATTTCAATAAAATTTTCACTGTTATGCTTGTTAAATTTTACTCTGTTTATTCAAATCAACTTGATATTAGTGTGGACTTGGCCTTTAACTGTATGTGTAATAAAGACAAGTGCAGTGTAAATGTACATGTGTATGTGTAGTGGTATAGGAGGAAGAGAGAGATATAGATAAAGAGATAGAGAGAGAGAGAGAGAGAGAGAGAGAGAGGGAGGGACAGAGAGAGAAAGAGAGAGAAAATAGAGTGTCAGAGAGAGAGAGAGAGAGAGAGAGAGAGAAAAGAAAAAAGAAAAGAAAAGAAAAACCACAAGCCTGCATTGTATATTTGCCCCTTTAAATGGTGTACAATTAGCGCCCCGCCCCCTTTTTGCTCCGTCCGTGCAAATTCAATCATCCATTGTAAAATTCACTGCAGCTAAATGGTACCGCACATGTTTGATAGAAAATGCATGTTCAGGCTGATACATTTGCACGGTAAATCATAAACCTATGACAACGTGGAGAACACACTGGCGTGCACTCTTTCCTGCCTGGGAACACAAAGAAACAAAAACAAAAACATCCCAGATGGATGCAACAAATGGTCAATCAGATTCACATGTGTGCTAAGCCGCTGGTTTATGGTATGCTGTGATCACCTCAGGCAGACAAATGTTTGAGATATATATTGCATCGGGGAACGCACAGTGTACAATCTGTGTATCATGCATACAATGTAGATTTCTTTCTCACCCTGCAAATTTGAAGGATTTCAAGCCCCTTAAACCCTTCCGAGACTATTGACCACATTTTGTGGTTTGGCTCAATAAATTTTAATTCAGAGCTCTAAAACATACATGTATACCAGAGGCATGAGTAAAAAGAGCAAAAACTTTTCTGCACACACTATGTCCATTTTTGTTGCATGAACCTATTGCGTTTGATGCCAGGAAATTTTATAAAGAGAATAAGCTTTAAAACCCTTAAATTGGCAATGCATTGAGAGGTTCAAAATCATTGTTTTTTAAAATCCAAATTGGCGATTTTTTTTTCAACTTTTCATCAAAGTTTCATAACAATGTGTATTGTTTTCAAAGATATTGCATTTTATTAGAATCTTGTAGCATCAAAAGAAAAATATTGTGTTGCCAATTTGAAGAACAAAATGTAATCAATTTAGCCCATTAATAATTCCTGTCATAAAACAGTTAATACACTGTACATGTAACATTACAGTTGCATTTAACCCTTTGAATGCCGAATTCTCTCATTTCCATAGTCTTAATACAGGGATGACGCGGTTCCCGTAGGCAGTGGGTTAATGGATGACTGGTTTGGGAAGTTTTGGGAAGATCGCAGACAACTAATTTACAAAAGTTAAAACGGCATGAAGATAGCGACAATGTATTATGTGTATCCATCTACATGTGCGTGTATATGATGGGTACAAATTGACAACTTGGCCATAACCCTCGTGATATTATTCCAGGGGGAGATGCGGGGGGGGGGGGGGGGGGGGGGTTTGACAGGCCCTGTCCCCCTTAATTTGCTCGTCAGAGATTTTAGATTTTTTGGAATTGTACCCCCTCCCCAATTTTTGAATACCTTGGATTTGCCCCTATATACATACATGTACATGTACCTCATGATTGCACTTTCTCTTTGTCTTTTTGACAATTCATTTGTGGTGGTGAATATTCTATACAATGTATGCCTGACTTTAAAAAAGTATATTCTAGTGACATCTGGGCAGAAATATTACAATAAATTGCTTTCCTTCATCTGTGGTAACAATGTGGTTTCACAAATATTGCAACCCTGAATCGTTGATGAAAATGAAGGTACAGTGCACATGTACTTGTACAATATACAATTTGATAGGCTTATTATGGACTCTACATACATGTACATGTACATACATGTATATACAGAGGTGTCTTAGTCGAGTGGTTTAAACACTTGACTGGAGATGCGAAGGTCGTGGGTTCAATCCCCGGCACGGCATTTATGTCCTTGAGCAAGGCACTTTATCTACATTGCTCCTCATTAGAGACATTGTAGATACACATGTACATGTATTAGGTGCTATATGAATCCAGAATATTATTATTATACACATTGTGTTGAAAAACTTTCTCCCGATGTTCCTTTCTTGTTGAACTTAGTGCACTACTTATTGAACTTAGTGCACTACTTATTGACGGTAGTGCACTACTCATTGAACTAAGTGCACTACTTACTGAACTTAGTGCACTACTTAGTGCACTACTTATTGAACTTAGTGCACTACTTTAATAGTGCACTACTTATTGAACTTAGTGCACTACTTATTGAACTTAGTGCACTACTTATTGAACTACTTATTGAACTTAGTGCACTACTTATTGAACTAAGTGCACTACTTACTGAACTTAGTGCACTACTTACTGAACTTAGTGCACTACTTACTGAACTTAGTGCACTACTTATTGAACTTAGTGCACTACTTAGTGAACTTAGTGCACTACTTATTGAACTTAGTGCACTACTTATTAAACTTAGTGCACTACTTATTGAACTTAGTGCACTACTTAGTGCACTACTTATTGAACTTAGTGCACTACTTATTGAACTTAGTGCACTACTTAGTGCACTACTTATTGAACTAAGTGCACTACTTACTGAACTTAGTGCACTACTTAGTGCACTACTTATTGAACTTAGTGCACTACTTATTGAACTTAGTGCACTACTTATTGAACTTAGTGCACTACTTATTGAACTTAGTGCACTACTTATTGAACTTAGTGCACTACTTATTGAACTTAGTGCATTACTTAGTGAACTTAGTGCATTACTTAGTGAACTTAGTGCACTACTTATTGAACTTAGTGCACTACTTATTGAACTTAGTGCACTACTTATTGAACTTAGTGCACTACTTATTGAACTTAGTGCACCACTTATTGAACTTCACATGTATTTCAATTTTCATTCAAATGCTGCTCTACATGTACATGTATATAATGTGTGATTTCATTGATAGAAATACTGCATGTATATGTACATGTAGTTGTTGCTAGGTTAGGCTAGCTTCAGACAAGCTTATCAGTTGTGGTGAGCAACTTTTGCATGTGAAGTAAATTAATTGCACAGTCTACACAGTATGTTAAAACCAGATTCTCAATTTCCTGCACATGAACAATGATAAAATTATAATCTCATTTAACATTTAGACTTGCAGCTCTAAGTCTAAGAGCAGAAAGTACATGTACACATGTATGTGTGCTCATGTATGATACTGTATTTAATACCTTAATTAATTAATATCAATGCACTTACTACAATCACCTTTCCGTACTTGTACGCCCACACATACATTACACATACATACACACTGAACCTGCCAACTTCCAGAGCAAAAATTATGAATGTCTCAAGGTGAAATTAAAAAACACAGTATACCTAATATACCAAATTTCCAGGAAAAGAGACAAATTTAGGGTTCCTGGTATAGTTAAAAGGCCAGAAATTAAGAATCATTCCTCCAAAATAGGAATGGATTTGATGAGCTGTGCTTAACTAATCCCCAGTAGTTGGCAAGTAGACACACTCCACAGTGCATATATGTATAGTGCAACGTCTAGCAAGGACTGTCCCATAATTGACCTTTCAGTGTATTCATGTACATACAGTATACTTGAACAATACTTCCTATGTGTATACAATATACCCATGTACAACTTACATGTATTCAATATATTTTGCATTAGATAAGCCTGTTCACAAGTTCCACTGTAATACATGTGTAATTGTCACTCAGATGATCAAACACAATATGAAAAGCTCAAAAGCATAACGCCATAGCAACATGTTCTACTTAATTTGTTTGAAAGAAGATGGATTGATATTTAGATTTATCATCCACTTTATTATCATTATTATTTATTCGGCAAAGACAAAAGTCAAGAAATCAGTGAATACATACAAAAGTAGATTTGGAAGAGAATTACATATGTACGTGGATGCTGGGAAAAGAAAAAGATTATCTACATTAAATAACTAAAGCCCGAAGGTCTTCTTTTCCAATTTCATGTGACTTTACATAAATGAAATAGAATAAAATGGTACGATACAACAAGTAATGAATTACACTTTTAAATCACATGTCTCATTTTGAAGGATTCAAATCAGATATCTCCCTTTTTGAAGGTTAAACCAAATGTAGTTTTAATCTATCGTCCAGTGACACATACGTGTATACATGTACATGGAATACAGTTATTAAAAACCATATGACGCAAAATCAGACACTAGTGTTATGATTGAGTAGCACGATAAATAAGAAGTATATCTAGACAAACTGAAATATTTATCTCAAAGATAAAATTTGTAGATTTGTTTTCACTGTAATGTTTTATACAAGCTCAGATAAATTTGCAAAAGTTTTACACATTGTACATGTACATGTACAAAGTATACAGAATTTTTTCATACAGCATTGCCCTGTTTCCTAAAACTTATTATCACTAACAACTTCCACAGATCTATGACAAATTTGCTCTCATCCAATCAGATGCAAGTATTTCAGTAGCTTATTACAGTAATTGTAACTTTATTGATAAGATATTGGGGGGGGGGGGGGGGGGGGAGGGGGCCTGATCTTTTAGATTTGAAAACTGAAGTAATGTGTTAAAAACAAGTCTCTGAATATCGCACTCCTGTAATTAAAGGAAACCAAAACCCAAGGAGAGAATCAATGTTATTGGAAAGTGAGAATTCAGAGAAGCACTTTACAAAAAGTTTCATTAAAATTTGTTAAAAAATGAGAGAGTTATGGAAGTTTGAAAAGTCTCGTTTTACTTTCTATGGGGATCCTCAAATTGGCAAAATTGCTTCAGAATGGCTGATTTTGTGAACAACTCTCCATTTGTTTTGTACACAGATTTTCAGATTTTCCCCATTATCTTTCAAGGTGCAGTTAATCTCCTTCTGAGCTCAACATATATAATGGGAAAATGTATTTTACACCACATATGTCGAGTTCAGGAGGAGACAAGGAGCACCCTGAGAGATAATGGGGAAAATCTGAAAATCTGTGTACAAAACAAATGGAGAGTTGTTCACAAAATCAGCCATGTTGAAGCAATTTTGCCAATTTGAGGATCCCCATAGAAAGTAAAACGAGACTTTTCAAACTTCCATAACTCTCTCATTTTTCAACCAATTTTAATGAAACTTTTTGTAAAGTGCTTCTCTGAATTTTCACTTTCCAATAACATTGATTCTCTCCTTGGGTTTTGGTTTCCTTTAATTATAATCTTCACTGTTGAACTTTTGTAGGCCTTAACATTCTGAAAAGCATCTTGTACATGTGCATTTACATTATGATTTTAATCTTGAAGTCTACATGTACATGTACACATGTAGTTCTGAGGGTTGTATATTTCTCAGTTTTTACTTTCAGCATTCATGTTTTTCTTTGAATTCAGATTGAAGAACAAACTTATTTCATTGATCATGTAAATGTCAACAGCCTATACATGTAGCTAACACAATACAACAGTGTAATAACCATTAGTGGTATCACTGGCAGATTGGGGGGGGGGGGGGGGTGACACAAACGGCCTGTGCCCCCTTTTTGGAACCCCCTCGGCATATCTTAACTACACAACTCCAAAAAATGTTCCCTCTTTTTTCACATTACTGAGCCAAAGGGCACCTGAAAAATGTTATAATGCACATTACATACACTGTACATGTATGTTGATTTATTTCTATTTTTGCTTGTCAAATTTTTTTTTTAGTACAAAGCAAATGGCAGGGGTGCAAACAGTTGTTTGCCAATTTGCATTTAATCAATTACAACTTTGGTAATTGATTATTTCCTTTATTTGTTGTTGTTATATATTCTTAAGGCATATCATTTACATGATTGTTCATGTATACATGTAAACACATGATAACACATTCCAGAAAAGTGCAATACAAGGAAGTGAAAGCAAAAAGGTGTTTATATTCATAATGAACCATCCTCTAGCTTTGACATACATGTAAGTTCACATCGGTTTGACCAAGGTCATACATTAACAAACTTGAAAATTGTTTGGTTAATTTGGTTTAGTTCAGTACATGGTCAGGGCATGACTATTTTCTCTGAACTTTTAAACTTTGCATGGTTGTGCAAACAGTTCAGTTGATATATTTCCAGTTTAAACTTTAGCCGTACAGTCATTCAGGAGGAATGTGTATGAAAGTACATGCTTTTTTGTTAACCAATGTTCTCTAACAAGTAGTGAAAATGAGTCAGTTTCATTAAAAGCAGAAAAATGAGAGAAACAGATCAGATAAATCTGATAAAGAATGAGAGAAAGTTGTAATCGATCAAACGCAAAATGGCAACTCTGTGATGTATCAATTAAGTTTTGAGCATCTCCCTTTTGTTGTTCTAGAAATTCCATATGAAATTATAATTTCATGGTTAGTGATGAAGACATCGATGTTTTTTTTAATCGTGGGGGTGTGTGTAAACATGTATCCAATAATTTGTAGAGAGCACAAGTAAAATGAAATATTTTCGCAGGAAATTCTTTTTGAAATTTATGAAATTAGGTACAATGTACATGTATCATTATCAGAAAGGTAAGACTGGGCCTTTTTTGTTCCTGATATTGGACATTCGCAGGAACCATGACCTAATCCCTGTTGAGTGCTAATCTTGTTGACTTATCTTCTTAAAAGGTCCATTCAAGATTTGAGTTGTGAGAGTGGCCTGCAAACACTACTCAGACAAGTTTAAAGAGGTCTTTGAAGGGTGCTGGTCTCCTTTTCTTTCCCCCCTCATTCAGTGACCAGAGGCAGATTTCTGATAGCTTTCAGACTTGTACAAAATGTGCACAATTGTAGAATTGTAATGAACTCCATTGGCATATATGCTAAGAGCCAGAAGGGTGTTAATGCTATAATATAATGTTAAAGCCCTTCTGGCTTTCCACGGATGATAAAGGATGGCACATTCTGTTTGAATATTGTTACATTCATGAATTAAATTAAATTAAATCAATTGATCTATTCACTGCCAAACAAATGGATTAGTCAATATATTGATTAGTCAGTACTTTGGTCAGTCAGACAATTTATTTTTCATTCAATCAGGTGTTCAATTGATCAGGCAATGAATAAATCAGGCAATAGACCTGTTCACAAAGTTATTCAAATTTATGGATGTTTCTTTCCTGGGACCTAGTAACGAGGTATTCCATTAACCTGTTATTAATGAATGAACTACAATACTTAGAATCCAGTTTGCATAAATTACTTGTCGCTATGTCTGACAAGCCTCTGACAAGGTTTCAGGTTGTCAAGAACAACGTTTGTTTTAAAATTATGCATAAATTTTGGACATATTTGTGAACAGGTCTATTGATTTAAAAGCAAACAATCACTAAATATTTGATATATACATGTACATGTACATGTATCAATCACTCAGTCAACCAATCAGTCCTTCAATCCATCAATCAATCAATCAATCAGTCATCCAACCAATCAATCAACCAATCAATTTTAATAATCAGTCAGTCAGCCGGCCAGCCAATCAATATACATTGTACATGTACATGTACTGTAGCCATCAAGTAATCAGAAAATCATGCATTCAATTGATCAATGAATCAGTTCTCCCGAAAAATTAAGAAAGGAATGAATGAATGAATGAATTTAAATAAGTGATTGAATGAACAAATGAATCAAAGAATGATTGAATCAATGAATGAATGAATCAATCAATAAATTAATCAATTTATCTATCAATCTATCCATTATTCAATCCATAAATCATTCAAGCAAGCAATCAAATACCTCTAGCTTGCATTCAACTCGGTTTCCCATGTAAACTTACACTTTGCACTTGCTGCTGAGATCAGAGGTTGTTATCATGATATGTAAACATATTTGTGATTACACAAGAATTGTTCATAATGGGTTTTACCATTTTGACCGTATTCATTGCAGGCTAATGATACATTTTGTTCCCTTTTGCTGATAAGGAACATTGTTTAACAGTTTTTGTTGCACATCTACATGACAGGCCTCCATGTTTGCATGCACCCATCCTTTTTATGAGCCCCATTTTACTCAATAGAATAATGTATTCTTTAGAGGAATCATTGTTTGTAAAATCATTGTTTTAAGCAAAATTTGTATGAGTATGTAATATTTTTAATGGGCAATTAAAGCTTTGCATTTTGCATAAAAAAACAAAAATCTTTGGTACCATGAAGAATGTGCATTTCATGTACTTTGTATATCTACCAGGCAAAGAGGGTTGCTTGGAGGGGTCTAGCATACATTTTGAGACTATTAATAACAAGGTTTGTGGTTCAAGTCTAGTTTGCAGGAACAAACCCTGGTCAGTCGTAAAAGAGTGTCTGCACTGTAAGACTACCATAGGCCATGTACTATAGCTGCTCCTGACACGACCGGAAGTTAGCTGAATTAGGCTTCTCTCAAGATACAAGGATTTTCTGATAAAGTGTCAAATTAGGGTCTGTGCTTGCAGACTAGTTTAAGTCCTAGCTACAGCACTAATGTCCTCTGGCAAAATCAATCTACATTTAACTACACACTCTCCCCACCCAGGTGTAGCCAATGGCTACCTGGTTGGAATTTCTTGAATGCTTTCATTCTCTTAACTCATTGACTAGGTTTAATACATGTACAATGTAGGTTTAGTACAGGGGCCACCCGGTTCCAGTAGATAACAGGTTAAGGCAGCTAGGCTAAAGACAGGGTACTTTGTACATACATGTGTACGTGCCTTGAGATGGATATATATGCAGAATATAAATGTACATGTATAATAAACATCAAGAGCATTACCATTATCATTATCAATATTATTATTATTATAATGATGATGATGATGATTCTTCTTCTTCTTCTTATTATTGTTGTTGTTGTTGTACATGTTGTTTTTGTTGTTATTGTTATTATTATTATTAGTAGTAGTATTATTATTATTATCATTACAACCGTATTTCCTACATGTACGTTAGGGGGAACCCTATCAATGTGGCTTATTCCTTCACAATAGAAATTCAACGTTACAGCGAAAGCAACCGTGCGTTAAGGCGAATGATAACAATAGGCTGAGATAAAAGGATTCCCCCTAACGCTGGAATAAGAGTTATTATTATTCTTCTTCCTCTTCTTCTCCTTTTTCTTCTTCTTATTATTGTTATGATGATGATGGTGATGATGATGATTATTATTATCATTGTTGTTACTATTGCTATTATTATTATTCTTAGTCTTCTTCTTCTTCTTGTTCTTCTTCTTGTTCTTCTTCTTGTTCTTCTTCTTCTTGTTCTTGTTCTTCTTGTTCTTCTTGTTCTTCTTGTTCTTGTTCTTCTTGTTCTTCTTGTTCTTGTTCTTCTTGTTCTTCTTGTTCTTCTTGTTCTTGTTCTTCTTGTTCTTCTTGTTCTTCTTGTTCTTCTTGTTCTTGTTCTTCTTGTTCTTCTTGTTCTTCTTCTTGTTCTTCTTGTTCTTCTTCTTGTTTTTCTTCTTGTTCTTCTTCTTGTTCTTCTTCTTCTTATTATTATTGTGATGATGATTATTATTATCATTACCATTGTTGTTACTATTATTATTATTATTATTATCATCATCATCATCATTATTAATATTGTTATTGTTATTGTTGTTTTTATTATAACTATCACTATCAATTACTTCAAGTCAAGAATTTTGTGTACAACGTCCGTGCGAAACTATTTGACCATAATCTATTTTTTTCTGATTATATTTCAGGGAATCAAAGGATTTATTGGATTAATTAGTACCTGTCTGGAGCCTTGCATCTTGAATCTGCTACAGGATAGAATTGTGAGAGAATGTGTGTCCAGAAATCAATCTCCTGAGGGCGCTCTTGGATGTTTGAGTTGTGCTGACAGACTACGAAAAACGACAGATTTGAGGGAAACGTGATATCAGTAGTCTTTCAATTTTGATAAAGATTTGGTGTTTTAGCCAAAGTTTTTTTTCCCCCTAAAAACACTGAACTGCCATAGTTGTATTGAATCATGAGCAACCAGCCCCCACAGCACCCCCACCCTCACCAGCACCCACACTCTCCCCACGCCCCACCCCCCACTGGCTCCCCTGCTCCTGACGGTGTGGGGAAACCCCCTCCGGGAGTAGGGGGAGGCGGTGGAGGTGGAGGCGGCGGGGGTGGGGTGGGGGAGCCCGTAAGCTCTTCCGATATTGTGAGGCACAATGGAGGGGCGCTTTCCCCAGACCGGGGCCCGATGGACAGAGGACAGATAGAGAGGGGCCCTATGGATAGGGGCCCTATGCCAATGGGACCGGACCATGGTTATGATCCTGAGAGGCAAAGGAAACTGGAGGTAAGTTCAACAAAATTCTTTGGATATGAAAATTTTTGATTTGTACTCAAAGGATCAAGAAATTAAGACACATTTTATTGTGTCTACTGTATGTTTTTTTTCCCCCCTTTTTTAAAAAAATTTTCTCGGAATGAGTCCAGAATAAATATTTTTTCCTTGGCAAAAGAGTCGACTACAGCAAGTTTGTAGGATTATATACATGTAGCGTACATGTACATTTGTATATGGGTAATTCCATGAAAATGTCCACTTTTGGTGAAAAAACAAAGTTTATTTTGAACATTTTCTTTTTATGTCACTTGAATATGCATGATTTGAACTTTATGGAACAATATTCAGTTTTTTTAATTTTTGAATATTTTGACCCAAAATGGCCATTTTTTAACCCAAATATGAAATTACACAATTTTATGGCAAAATATGGTTAATTACATATTGAGTCATTTTTAGAAATTTCATCTGTTATAATAATAAAGACAACCAAATCTAGTTAGTACTAGGGGGAATTTTATATCTATATACAAAAATTTTAAAAATATTGATATTCTTGTGATTTAATGGCGGTCAAAGGTCAAATGGATTTTTGTCCCGTCTGTCACGTTTTTTAAGGTACTTTTTGCATTTACAATAAATTAGACCATTGTTTTTGAATAAAATTTTGCAGTCTTGCTCTTTGGTAGGGGGGAAATTCATTTCTACTGCTAACTTAGCAGAATTCGATATTATGAAGATAATTATCAATCATAAAGTAATGTCCCGTCTGTCACGTTTGGCATCTACAGCAAAAATATGTATGGATGGGACTACATGAAAATTTTCCGACAGATGAAAATTAAAATCCTTTTGCTATTATGTTTCATGATATTAAAGATGACCTTTTAACCACTTTAGAACATGAGAATAAGGTATTTAATGCTGGAAATTTGATTGTCTTTAAAAATTCTATTTTGTGTACAATCTCAATGTGTCCCGTCTGTCACGTTTTTTTTGTCCCGTCTGTCACGCTCACTTTTGGCATTTTCCTCCAAAAGTAAGATGAAATTTCAAATGTATACTAGCAGATTTCAAAAAGGTACCAACAAGTGATAACATGAATACACATATTTTGTTTCAAGATTTTCCAGTGAGGAGAGCTTAGTCGAAAAGTATCGAAGCAGAAATGGCTTGGTAAATTCATGTCCCGTCTGTCACGCTGAACTTGAAGCCCCACCCACAATTTGTGGGAGGGGCTTGAAAAAAAAATTTCCCCCCATTTTGTTGACCAAACCCTATAGATCACATCTCTACATCAAATTAAGAATCACTTTTAAATGAAATATGAAATATCAAGTAAAAACATAAAAATGTGAGGGTTGGATGTCCCGTCTGTCACGCTGGAATTACCCATATGTAAATGTTGACCAGCAAACTGCGAATGTGCACACAGTAACTATTTACAAGTAAATGTACATACATTTGTACATGTACCTTCATGTGTTATGTGTGTACCAGTCTGACTAACATTTCCTTCGTTCTGATATATATGCATACATGAAGATATTTTATGAGATATAATGATGCACAAAATATTCAGGTTATTTTCACACATGCTAAGGTGGGTGACTGCAATATTTGCAGCTTTTGTCAGAAAATAGTGTCAGAACATGCAAGTAAGGGTGTTAATAGAGCGGTTCTGTAATGTATACAAATTTATGCACACTTCTTCTCTGAGCACCTAGTGATGAGCTATTCCATTAACCTGCTTTTTACAAATGAGCCTCAATGCTTGGAATCCAGTTTGCATACATTACGTGTTGCTATGTCTGGCAAGCCTCCAGCAAGCTTTCAGGTTGTCAAGAACAAACCTTTGTTTGAAAAGTATGTATAAAATTTGCATAAATTACCGAAGCGGTCTATTGGAACAAGTTTCAAGTTTCAAGTTTATTTTAATCAAAACCTTAAAAAAACAAAGGTACATGAACTCATCAGTAATTACACAATATATATGCAGACGGCATAAGATATTTCAACATTGAAATGCTCAGGTTAATAACAACAACAACAGCAAAAATCGATAAAGTATGTGTAATTACATGTGTAATTGCATGAGTACATGTAGGTGAAAAGGGTCCATGAGTACACACATGTGAGGCATGTGCAGCTAAGTAAATGCCCAAAAAGATGAACAGTACAGTGTACTTCACTAAATTATCCAAATGCTGAGTACATGGACAAATTGTGACACACATTTGAATGAACTGTATGTATTGCAGGCTGCGTACATGTACATGTATGCCTTACACTACTAAATCGAAATCAAAGACAGATCTGAGTTGCATACATACATGTACGTATGCAGCTGACAGTCACACAATCATACAGGGATACAACAGAGCCTTCCACATTAAAGGATTGAACTCTGACATTTCCTTTGGAAACCTTGGTTCAGTGGTAGATGAGAGATCCTCATTAGCAGGGGCTAGGGTTCAAGGCCAGAGACCTAGGACGACAACAACCGAGAGGAATCGGAGGAAGCGGCCGGTCCGTAATTGGCTTCACCAGAAGAGATCAATAATCAGTAAACCAATTTAAGGCATGCCAGGAAATATCTTTGTCTTGCATAGATCTGTCTTAAATGCCCTGTTCACATTTAGTGCTGTCGGTATTGATCTAGATCACATGCAAGAGATGGATTGTGATTTAAACAGGGCCTGCGGCTGAGAGTGACATGCACTGCACACAGACATGTGTGTATGGGACTATACACACACATTTCCCCGATTTAAACCAGTCTTGCACACTTGTGGAACAACTTACAAGGTATCCATTCCTACCAATGTTCTGGGTGATCCAACATTTTCTCTGGCCACAATTTATTAATTTTTTTGATTTATTTTGTCAAAAGTGTAGGGTTAGGATCTCAGTTGTATTTGAAGTTATCCTTGAGCAAATCCTAACTTTGCCTTGTCAGGAGCAGGTACAATACGGGCACAGGGCCATGCAGTATACATACACGTTCTGTATATACGCCATAAATTTTTGCAAATAGGACTAACCAGACTATTTCGGGGGTGGTTGAATTCGCGATCGGGAAAATTCTCAGATCTACAAACGGCAATGATAATGCACTTTTGCAAAGCACAGTGGTGAATTTCTGACCCGGAAACAAATTAAACTGACTACTTACTTACATGTACATTGTATGTTGGCAGTATGTTAGCCTGTTATTAACTGTGTGACCCACACGCTATTCTCGAAATTTGCGAAATAAAAAACCCCACAAAATATATGGCATACACTAGTCTTGCAGTTCAGATTTGGTAGGTGGGGGGGGGGGCAGATCCAGCCAGTGCCCCCCCCCCCCATTTGAAACCCCAAAGTGGCATACCTTAAGATTGTGCCCCTCCCCTGTTTTGAGGTGATGACCTTTTAGTTTTTGCTCTTCCGATAATTTGCGGAATGCTGTAAAACCAGAAAGTTTTACGACATAAAACTTCACAACTTGTTAATGACAGAATTTTGCAGCAAGAAACTTCCGCGAATTGTAATAATTTTATGCTGTTTCAATTACGCTTTTATTATGAACTTTTGCGAATCTCGACCACTCGCGAAAGTTTCATGCACGCAAAAATTTCTGGTTTTTACAGTAGTGTGCCCCCTGTTTGACAAAATCCTAGATCTGCTCTGTTACACATTATGACTGGCAGGGGCTGGCGCCTGCAAACTACATGGGTCCCTCTGTGAACACAAGTTCTTGAAAAAACTGTCGAACCTGCAAAGAGAACACTTCATCTGAGGGGCAAGACAGAGTGTAAAAGAAACACTTGTTGAGTGGCCCCAGAAATCTTTTCAAACCTGACCTTGGGCAAAGGCGATACAAAGGGGTGAAATGGGATTAGTTCCAATTTTCTCTTTTTACGAGTAGCTAGGTAGGGATGCTGTGAGAAAAGTCTGCAGCATATAGTGTATGTGCTGGAGGCTGGCTTGACTTCAAAGGGCAGGCGTTTGCGAACCGTCTTAGAATCAGAAGAAAATCTGTCCTGTTGGTTTTTATTATGCATTGATTTATTGTAAAGAGGTCAAAGTAGCAGATTTGAAGGGTTTCAGGTATAAAGATTATTGTTTGATCTTCTTTAAAAAATATTCTACATGTTCCCTTCTGCTAGTGCATAAATTTTGATTGGAAGTAGAAAATTAGGGGTAACCTTGCTAGTCATAAGGACCGCTATTCATAAGGACCACTTATTCATAAGGACCGCTATCTATAACGCGTGACTAAATGAATAGCGGTTTTGTAGGAATAGCGGTCCTTCTGAATAGCGAGCAAACCATAGACGAATTTCCTCACTATTCATAAGGACATCCATTCATAAGGACCACTATTCATAACTACTCATAAGGACCGCTATTCATAGCGCGTGAATAGTGGTTCCTTTGAATAGCAAGCGGACCCGGAAAATTACCTGTATTGTGATGAAATGCTAGTATTATTGCTAGCTATGACTTTTTTCTCATTTTTGACATAAGTCACAAAATGATAGGCCTTCACATTTATAGTGGGACTCCACTCTAACTTAAATTGTTTCTGGGAGTCCGGAATGACATTCTACTTACACATGTAGGGGTCTGTGTGCAGTGGACCCCTGTTTATCAGGATGTAAATGTACAAGTGTACACACAGCAAATCTTTCTGGTATATTTCCTGTATCAGGGGTTCCCCCACTCACTACAGATCCATCCCGATGAACTCTTGGCAAGAGTCCCACTTTTGCTCGCTGATGTATAGTCACAGTTATGTCTAGTGCCAAATGCTAGGGTACTCTCTTCACAGCAGTTCTTTTGCCAAGTGATGTCTGTGTAATTTGCAGTCACCATTAGCATTACATGTAGCGATATCATTCAACCAAAGTACTCAAGTGAAAGGCTTGGTTTAAATGCAGATAAATGAGAAAAAGAAAGTTTGTTGGAATATTTCGGTAGGATGCAATGCTGACACAAACTGTATGATTATTGGATCTACGTGTATTTAGGCCTACATGTCTCGACATAGGAAATGATGCTAAAAGAAAGCACTGTAATGATATGGATTCAGGAGGCCTTGGGGGCACATTACCCCCCCCCCTTCCCCTACACCCTCACCATCATGGCAAAACCAAATCTGCCATATCTTAAAGGGTACCAATCACCAAAAAATATTTAACTCTGTATGAAAGAGGTTCCAAGTCATTCTACTCTATTCCAAATATGGGCTTCGAATATCACTTCTATAAAGAGATATTACAAGTTTAATTACACTCTCTACATGTATATGCATAACAGCGACTCGTGAGTAGACTACTCAACGCACCCGTGCTCGCCAAGATAAGGGCTCGCGCGGAACCCAACTCAGAGGTTCGGTTCCGCGCGAGCACCTTCATGTTATCCTTTATTTCCTTCATACTCCTAAACTGTTGACCTATAGTATTTCAGATAAAGTTCTTTGAGGTAAATTTTATACTTTCTAGCGGTATGCAAATGATTTTTTCAGGTGGTGGTACTGTACACTTTAAATTGTTATACACAAAAGAGAAAAAAAAAAATGCAAATATTTGTGTTTGTGTGCCAGCCCCTCAAGGAAAATAAATTCAACCAGGGCTGCCATTCATTAAAGTGATTGATTAACTTTGTGAAAAATTGTAAAATCAGCTCAAATGCCAGTGAATTGTGTGCAGTCTTCTAACTACATATATAATTAAGGATATGTGAAAGTATGAGAGAAAATTGAACCCGTTTACTATCCTAAAAAAGAGAAAATCGCGATCAATCTTTAGCGCAAGTCGCTCGGCTTCTCCGCTGCGCTGCAGTCACAAAAACCAAGCACCAGCGCTTGGCGATTTCAGAGCGGGTTTCCAGCCCGTACGGTATTCTGTGATAGAGCGAGGTATGCCAACCGTAAGAGTTCTTTAGGGTTCGGTGGTACTCTATCCCGACATCACTGTTCAATCGTAAATATCTTGATATATAAACGACCGATCAGCTTATAAAACTCAGGTGATTCCAGTCTGAGCTAAAGGTTTGCAATTATGATTACAGCATTAGCTGGAACAGTGATTTTTTTTTTTTCAGTCCTGGGCAAAGTTAATCAATGCCTTTAAAAAAAAAAAAAAAAAAAAACAGGTGCAAATAAAGCACCTGAAAATGTATGATTTATTATTGCTTGTCAGATATTTCTAAAAAGATACATGGGTATGATTATTATTGTAAATGCAATGTTCTCGTCTCCCTTCCCTTCTCATGTAACTTCTGAAGTTTTGGGGTTTAAAATTGGTGCCCTACCTTTAAGTTGGTGATATTCCCCTCTTGACTTTGACACTTGATATAAAGTTTTGAGAGGAAGTGAAGATTTGGGTCCCCTGGGAGAGAGTAGACACAACAGATTGGTTAGGAGATAAAATATTATGATTCATACCGCCATAAGCCTTGAATTGACCTTCGCATTACAGGGCCTAATCCTACCCCCACCATCAGGGCAGATCCAGAATTTTGTAAAAGGGAGGGGGGGGGGGGGGGTCAAGTTCCCCAAAATCTCTGGAGAGCAGAACTAAAAGCTTATTAATCAAAAGTGGGAGGGGGGGGGTCAATGTAATGTTCCCCTGTAACCTCCCCCCCCCCCCCTTTTCCACCCATGCCCATTTACATGTACAGTGTACAATGTATGCATTTTTTTCTTTCTTTTTCTGAGTGCATGTTCATTTTGCCTTCCTCTCTGTCTGTGTCACACTCCCTATTTGAGTGACTGTGTCTCTCCGCTGACATTTTTCTATTCAAATTCTTTATTTCCATGAAAAAAGTACATTACACATTACATTACCTGTCTTTCCGTGCCACTTCATTTCGCTTAGCTACAGTGTAATGTATCTTATACATGTAGGTGGAATTTAAAAAATATATCAGGAAAAGAAAATCTATGATTTTTTAATGATTTATTCCCCCACTCTTACTCCCTTTCCTGATTTCATCTCTTTTCCTCTATAAACCTGTCCCTCCTCATCTGCTTCTTCATTTAGGTGAGCCTTTGTGTGTTTATTAAGTTAGTTAGTTAATGTATACTATGTAAAAAAACAAACCAACCAACAAAAACAAACAGATTTTTTAATCATGTACATGTATATAATTATAATGATTTTTAATTGGGAACTTGCTATTTACAAGCTCTGCTTCTCTGCTACACTGTAGTTCCCTTTTGTTACCTTTTCGATTATTATTATTATCAAGAAACAGTTGAAACGTGTGTAAACCTCTCTCTGTTATAACTTTATTTTAGAAAACAATATGTAAAACAAAGTTCATATGCGTTATGTTTGAATGATGAGTTTCTTCTACAATGTAAATACTTTATATGATTTATGAATTGGTATCGAAAAATAAATGAATCTTGAATCTTGAATCTTGAAATTAGACATGCATAGTCTAGAACTTACTTTTCTTGGCAAAAATGCATTATTATATGATAAAACAAAGCATCATGCCCTATACATTTCTCCGAAGCCTGTCAGAATAAGCTTCTCTGGTGATGGATATCAGGAGCGTACAGTAGCTTTGATATTTTATTATGCTTTCAGGATGAAAGTAGCCCTTGAAAAGTTGAAAGTTTGGAGAGGTTTGTCTGACCTAGCAGTTGTTTAGAATAACTTACTGATTTCTAGAAAATTACAAGTGAGCATTCTCACCTGAATTTGGAATAGTTTTAAAAATCTATTGCATGTTATTCTTGAGGGCTGCTTTCAGTTAACTTTAAGCCTACATGTACAGTAGTCAGGTTCACATTGGGAGCTAAACTTTAAGTTTCGCTTGTAGTTTCAAAACTTTAAGTTACAGTGTAACTTGTAGTTATCTTGTAGTTTAGACCGTATGAATAGACTCATAGTTTCTAAACTGTAAGTTTACTTGTAGTTCTAGAACCACAAGCGAGCTTGAGGTTAACGCCGAAACCATGAGCAGCGGGGGTCCTCCGTCGCAGTTTAGGACCATGTGAACGGAATAAACTTTAAATTTTACAAGCTTGTAGTTAACGATGACCTCTCTGTTCATGTTAAACTTCCGGGGCATACCCTTTGCACAAATTATGAACACAGGAACTGTACCGGTATGTGTACTACATGTGTACATGTACGCACAATCAGTATCTACTTCTGGTGTTAACAACGACAATCGCTCGGCTTGTAGTTTTGGAACAACGAGCATCGTTGTTTCGGGCCCATGTGAACCCTCATCATGGTTAGTGAGTCGTTGTTTCGTTAACTTAAAGTTTCGCTAACTTAAAGTTTCAAAACTACAAGTCCCATATGAACGTACATGTAGCTGGTGTTTCTTTCAGTGATTTCATAAAAAACTTTGACACAACCAATTAGGTGTTCTTTTTTCATTTAGTGCGGCTTTTTAAAAATGAGTCTCAGGTCTGATTAAGTACCCGCAGCCCCCACTATTCATTCACTTGTTATCCATGTATGCTCGAATGGCACTTTCATAGTTTCATTAAAACTTGAACTTAGTGAAAACTCAAATTTTTAAATGACAGTGTGGGTTCACATGGCTCCAAAACAAGGACTGCTCAACGTTTTAAACTACATGTACAGTCCTTAACAACAGAAAACCTCAAAGTTTAAAACCACAAGCCAAACTTTAATTTTGCAGCCTGTTGTGTGAACCTACATGTAGCTAATGTTTGAATGCATTGCAATAAAATTTGGTTAGTTAACGGACGTCTGCTGACAATGTTAAAAAACACAATCATTGATAATCTTGATAGTAATAGCCTTGATTTGGTAACACATGTGTATGATACATGTAATGACTGCTTCAATAGAAGGAGACTTGTCTCTGTAAACTGGCATGAGTCACATTGCATGCCTTGGCCCATGTTTTTTTGAGGGT
This sequence comes from Heliocidaris tuberculata, assembly GCA_025618425.1. Classification (NCBI taxonomy): domain Eukaryota; kingdom Metazoa; phylum Echinodermata; class Echinoidea; order Camarodonta; family Echinometridae; genus Heliocidaris; species Heliocidaris tuberculata. Next base: position 10,179,187 of record CM046849.1, on the reverse strand, counting down.
ACCAAAAAGGTACCGAAAAGTGACGAAAAGTGAATTCCTTTGACTGGCTTTTCACGTCCAAATGATATGAAATGTAAAATTTAAGGAACATTTACATGTACATGTACAGTAGTTATCGTACATGCAGGTATTGTTAGATTCATTAGAGAAAATTAGCAACTTGTATCATACTTTGAACTTTTTAAAGTTGTCTGCATGATGTAAGAATATAGTGAAATATAGTAAAACTTTTTTAGGCCTCGAAATGGATTGTGCTGGAATGCATATCCTGTCAAAATGATAGATTAATGGTAAACAGGCTTATGAAAACTAGTGGTACACCCCTCCTTTTTTTGGAGGGGGGAGGGGGAGAGGGCAACAATGTAAACACCCTTATTCCTTTTTTGTGAAGTGTCATCATTGTCCTTGTACAAGTAATGTATTGTAAGCTTTTTTGCTCTGACAAGTATGCAAAAAAAAAAAAAGTGTTTGGAGGGTACATGTATATTTGGTACAAATTCAATGGAGCTTCACAGTTGCGATCATTTGTACTAATATGAGCTTTGCTTGATTTTTCTTTTAATTTTTTGTTTGTTTCAGAATTTCTACTATTGGTTTCAGTTCCTCAGCTTGTACCAGTATGCCATGGATAAGGACATATCGTCTGTTTGGAGCCAGAAGGGCGTTAACTCTATACTTTAACACAGAGTTAACGCCCTTCTGGCTCTCAGCAGACGATATGAAAAATGCACTGTATACTAGTTGTGCATCATTAATCTGTTCCCTGTATACATGTATTAGTTCTCGTATTTCGAGCCACCCTCCAAAATAGAGTTTCAAATTTCAGTGAATACATGTAGACACGAATACATGTACATGTACTTGACTGACATGTATCTGTGGAAACTTCTTAACAGACAGCAGATCAACATTATTCATTTATAGTGAGATGTGATTCTCCACTGTGCATGCATACAATTGTATCCTTTCGAGAACCGACATGTACATGTATCAGTGTGAATGCTTGATGTACCTTGATCCCTGGAAGTCCCTTGTAGATCCAAATTCTTGTACTTCTAAAACGTTTGGAAATTTAAGATTTGCCACCCTACCCTTCATTCTTACCTACATGTACATGTACATGTATTGTTATCACTACCTTATTCCCCCCCCCCCCCCTCCAAAAAAAACCTATAAAAAAAGAGCCTTGACAGAAAGTGGAAGTTTGCATTCTGCGGTTGAGACTTTTTTTTCCAGCTCTTTATTTTGGGGTGACCTTAACAATAGGTTAATTGCCTCCAAGCAGTTGACCTTACACAATCATCCCAGCATGACAGAAAAGAAATACCAATCCACGAAAGCCGCAAATATGCACGGTTTTTCAGTTGGTATGGAAGGTGGGTGGGACTTGCATGCGGCCACACTTTTGGCAGAAAATATGTTTTGTTGAATTTTTTTTTTCCGCAGAGGGTTACAGCATGGATTCAGTGTTTGCAATTTGAAAGATACTTGATTTAGAATTTGGGAAAATGAAAAGTTATTTCTTTTTCAAATAAACAAGATCATATGGAATTTATAATTTCTCTAATGAGTTGTTTCCTGTTATTATAACCTTTATATTTTGAGAGACACCTGTATTCTAAAAATGGGTGAAAGGAAAAATTATGAGAGGGGGGGGGGGAATGTACATGTATGTTGAAAGTGAAAATTGAATGAAAAAAAAAATTATACTTTACAAGCACTCTCTTGAGTTGGTTGTAGTTAGTCAAATTATACCTGCATTTTAAAAGACATGTACTTTTTTAAAATTCTTATTAAAAGACATGTACTTAGAAGCCAAGAGCAATTTTAGTCCAGAAAACTAAAAACATCTACTCTAGTCTGGATAGCCATAAAGTGCATGGAGAAAAAAAAATTGTTTGTTGAAAATTATTTCTTAATTTTTTCTCCTATACAATTTAAAAGAGCTTCTATGGAATAACAAGTAATTGTATTCAGGTAGATAAGGATATTTACTATTCATCAGGTGAATTGTATTCCGAAAATTTGTGGATCTGTAAAATAAACTGTTGGTGGAACTAAGCATGATATTTGTATGGATTTTGTTCTTTATTCAGGTGAATTGTAATGCATATATAGTATTTTTTCTTATTTAGATGAATTGATAAATTAGGATTATTCTAGAGGATATTTTGTTAATGTACATGTATTGGGAATGTTGTACAAACTACTTAATTGATATTCATTTCATCTGAAGAAAAACTGGTCTACAGTTGCTAGTAAAATATGAGAACTGAATTGGGGCTAGAAATGAAATGCTTACATTGTACTTCAGTTTGTTTCTCTTTCAAATAACCTTCACAACTAATTTTGATTTTTCCCCTTACCTTAAGTTAGCTTGAGTAGGCTACATATGTGAATTAATAGTTCACTCTAATGACTCAGTCCCGGGGGCATTTCCAAGGTGCGATAAGTAACAAATTTCTGACCTTGTGCTTTACTTTTACCTTGATAACCTAGAAATCAAACCTCATTCTGTAGTTATTCAATTTTTATTTCTCTCATAACACATACATGAATAACAAAAATGTTTTTCTTGTATACATGTAGTTTCTTATTTTTAATTGGCAATCTGTGGAAGAGCATGTATATCAATACTTTGCATTTGTTTATAAAATACAAAATGATTCAGTACCAACCTACATTGAACTACATGTATACATGTAACTGATATGTACCGGTATTAAAGAACCTGTTTCTCTGCAAAATGCCCTTCTTTAGACCGTGCCCGGGGCTTAAATAAAAGAAATTCCTTTGCATAAATCTTAGAGCTGACCTGTATAAAGGTCTCTTTCTCGTAATGTGCAGCAGTGCAAAACCCTCTTTATAATATGAAACAAAGTAAAGCATTTTAAAAACATTTATTCAACATTGGTGTATGTGTGGCCCCTCCATTAAAGTTTGGTAACCTTTGGGTTCTTTTAAATATTGTATTGCTTATCAGACATTTCTGTACTAGAAATGCTCTGGGAAAATCAGAGAACCCTTTTTGTTTGCCTGTTATTTTTGTTTTTAATTTGCCCCCCCCCCCCTCCTCCACCAGAGAATCTTGGATTTGCCACTGATTTTCCATGTTTCTAACCCCATGTTTTATTTATCTCTTCAGTAACCAGATTTTCCCTTTAACCCTTTCAGGACAGTGATTATTTAAGAGCTAAATTGATCACATTTTGTTCTTCAAATTGGCAACAATAATATTTTTCTTTTACTGCTACATGGTTCAAATAAGGAGTAATGTCTTTGAAAACAATATACATGGTTAGAAATTTGTTGAATAGTTGAAAGAAATTGCCAATTTTGATGAAAAACAATGATTTTAAACCTCTCAATGTGTTGCCAATTTAAGGATCTCAAAGCTTATTCTCGTTTTTGAAATTCCTGGCATCAAACGCAATACGGTCATGCAATAAAAATGGACATAGTGTGTGCAGAAAATTTTGCTCTTTCTACTCGTGCATCTGGTATATTTTTTAGAGCTCTGGATCAAAAGTTATTGAGCCAAACCACAAAATGTGGTCAATTGTCTTGAAAGGGTTAAAGGGAAAATCTAGTTATTACAGAAAAGAAGAAAAGGGGGAGCTGGGTAGTGGGGGAGTGATGATATAGACTAAAAGACTGAAAAGGGATTAAAAGTAAAGGCATATACATGTAATTTAGCATTCTGACCTTGGAGTTTCAGGTTCAATTAGGTGACTGGACAAATCAAATTGGGAGGAATTATCATATTGCTTCTTTCTTCAAGTAAGTCTGCTTAACCCTTTCAAGACAATTGACCACGTTTTGTGGTTTGGCTCAATAACTTTTGATTCAGGGTTCTAAAAAATATACCAGAAGCAAGAGTAGAAAGAGAAAAAGTTTCTGCACACACCATGTCCATTTTTGTTTTATGACCATATTGTGTTTGATGCAAGGAATTTTTAAAACGAGAATAAGCTTTAAAATCCTTAAATTGGCAACACATTGAGAGGTTCAAAATCATTGTTTTTCATCAAAATTGGCAATTTCTTTCAACTATTCAACAAATTTCTAACCATGTATATTGTTTTCAAAGACATTACTCCTTATTTGAACCATGTAGCAGTAAAAGAAAAATATTATTGTTGCCAATTTGAAGAACAAAATGTGATCAATTTAGCCCTTAAAAAATTCCTGTCCTGAAAGGGTTAAGCGGACTGACTTGAAGAAGGAGGCAGTCTGCTGAACTGTTATAATGTGATTGGTCCAGTCACCTACATGTAATTGAACTTGATCCCTCAAAGTAAAAACTGCAAAATAGGCCTATATCTTCTCTCCATTTTCAGTCTATTTCCATTAACCCTCACCCCTCCCCTGTCACTTTTGTGTACTTTGTATCTGTAATGAGCAGATTCTCTTTTTAAAGATAAAGTTGAGTTCTGGTCATGCAATTATATTGTGAAAGAATTGTTTCAAAGGAATTGGGAAAGGTTGACGATGTCCACATAAGAATTGTTTTATACTGTGCTGTTTTTGAATCATCAAAATACATGTACATGTAGATAAGAAATTGACCCAATCTTGCTGAGAAGCACATGACCTGCACACAGAAATGGGTATATGGGACTACACACACAAGTGGCATGAATCATTTGAATGTTCGGTCCGAACATTTCAGCTATTTCTGGTCATACACATATATTTCGAATATAAGAGCATTTGAAGAGCAATCCTTTTCAGGGGATGTTTCTATACTACGATGTTCTTCCAAACTGACATAAAAGGAATGAGAAAGCTCATAAATCATTTTTCACCTTTCCCCGAATTCCAGATTCTCTTTAAACAGACCAATTTAAAGTGATTGATTACCTTTGTGAAAAATTGTAAAATCAGCTCAAATGCCAGTGAATTGTGTGCAGTCCTCTAACTACATATATAATTAAGGATATGTGAAAGTAAGAGAGAAAATGGAACCCGTTTACTATCCTACAAAAGAGAAAATCGCGATCAATCGCTAGCGCAAGTCGCTCGGCTTCTTCGCTGCGCTGCAGTCACAAAAACCAAGCACCAGCGCTTGGCGATTTCAGAGCGGGTTTCCAGCCCGTACGGTATTCTGTGATAGAGCGAGGTATGCCAACCGTAAGAGTTCTTTAGGGTTCGGTGGTACTCTATCCCGACATCAATGTTCAATCGTAAATATCTTGATATATAAACGACCGATCAGCTTATAAAACTCAGGCGATTCCTGTCTGAGCTAAAGGTTTGCAATTATGATTACAGCATTAGCTGGAACAGTGATTTTTTTTTCCAATCCTGGGCAAAGTTAATCAATGCCTTTAATAAAGAACATAGCAATCTACTTTTTCTCTGATATGATTGGTCCAGTCACCTAATGGAACCCAAATCATCAAGATCAGTAGCTCCAATTTAGGCATATTCCATTTTCAGTTTTCCCTCAGTTTCCATCTAGATGATCGAAATCTTTTTTTTTTAAATAGTCAAAAAATATATATTCCCTGTCTATTTTCCCCCTATTTCCCCCTTATTTTTAGGCTATTTTATTTCGGGCAGGGCTATCGCTGTAATAACCAGATTTTCCCTTCTAGCAGACCAACCTAAAGAAGGAGGCAGTCTGCTTCTGTTCTGATGTGATTGGTCCAGTCACCTAATTGAACTTGAAACTTCAAGGTCAGAAACTGAGCCCCGGCACCTGTTGGCTAATTTGACACTTCGCTGGTTTGGTCGCCGTTGCGAGGAGCGCCCAAGGTGCGAACTGCCCTCGTTGGCAGACTAATTATTTACCACAGTGCTCTGCTAGCAGAGATGAAGGGGGGAGGGTCGATACGTTTTGGGGTTTATGGGTACTTTCAGAGATTAGGGGTGTTGTTTTTCACGGTGCAGCGACATGCTGTCAAATTATATTTCCAGTTCCTGCAAAAAAGATTAAAACTTTTAGCAATAATTATTCCTACCAGCTGGTTTTGTGTGAGAGTGGAAACAGTACTTATTCAATAATGTTCTCTCTCATTTTTTATATATTTGTTTGATTTCAGCAGATACATGTAGTGCTGCTTCCTCATCTTTTAAGAATTGAAGGATATCAACTCCTATTACCTCTTGTTAAAGGGCAGGTCATTGAATTCTGGAGAAGGTGAAAAAAAGAATTATGAGCTTTATCATTCCTTTTATGTCAGTTTGGAAGAACATTGTGGTAGACATGTCCCCCTGAAAATGATAACTCTTCAAATGCCCTCATATTTGAAATATGGGAAAGAGCTGAATTGTTCGGGCTGAACATTTCATGCAACCTGTGTGTGAAGTCCTACATGTACTGTACATGTATATACCCATTTCTTTGTGCAGTGCATGTGATTTTTCAGCAAGACTGGGTCAATATCTTATAATTTTGGTGATTCCAAAACCTCGTAGTATACACCAATTCTTATGTAGACATGATCAACCTTTCCCAATTGCTTTGAGGCAGTATCTTTCAGAATGTAATCACATGACCAGAACTTGACTTTATCTTTAAGTTAATACCATTCTAGCTCTCAGCAGACAACATTGTAAAAAAGATACTACATGTATATCGCCGCGTTCAGACTAGGTCCCGATTATCGGGACTTTCCCCGGCAAACCCATAGTGTGGACGCTTGCCAGGACTTCTCCTGCTGCTCCCACCAAACTTGATGGGTTCGGGGACAAAATTCTGAGGGGAGAGCGACCTTGGGCTCGCACAGCTGTTTTCATCACAAGTGCGCATACGCGAAATGTGGTGGCGAAGAACTACGCACGGTGACCTAACGCACAGCCGAAACCACTTGAGCCGTGATTGTCCCCAGATAGCGGGGTCATTCGAACACAGTGTGGATGGTCGGTCGTAAAAAAGATAAGATTTCTCCACACTGCCCCCCCCCCCCCGATAATCGGGACCTAGTCTGAACATGGGTACTTTAGCCCCTACTATACACATGTACATATAGATGCAGGTGCATCAGTCTGCACACCTTGAATTTTTTTCAGGTGCAGGGCTCATCTCATCTGTAGTATCATTGGTAGCTAGAGCTGCATGTTTCAGAGATGAGACACGATTTTGTAAGTTCGTAATCGATTGGAGGACTTGCGATCGATTCTGAACAATTGGAGTTAGTTTTGTAAGATGGGGCTCATGCAGAGATATTATAATTCGGGTTCACACGAGGGGGAGCTAAACTTTAAGTTTCGCTTTTAGTTTAAATACTTTAAGTTATCTTGTAGTTTTAGACCGTATGAACAGACTTGTAGCTTCAAAACTTTAAGTTTACTTGTAGTTTCACAAGCGAGCTTCTGGTTAATGCCGAAACCACAAGCGGGAGGGGGGGGGGGAGACCTCACCGTAGTTACAGACCATGTGGACAGAATTAACTTTAAGTTTAGCTATCTCATTGTTAATGATGACCTCTCTGCTCATATGAAATGACTAATTCTGGACTTGTAGTCTCAGAACAACGAGCGTCGTCGTTTATGGCCCATGTGAACCCTCATCGTCCGCGAGCCGTTGTTTCGTTAACTTAAAATTTAGAAACTACATGTACGAGTCCCGTATGAACGTAGCTTTTTGCAATGTTTCCAAGTGCAAACCTCAGAAACAACAACATACATGTACCTAAATTTACTAAGGGTGGTTCCAAATAGCTTTCTCATGACAATGACTTTCGACCTTTGTCTCTCAGCCAGGGCATGCCTGTTTCTGGTTGACAGAGATGCATTCCACTTGCCTGGGCAAGAATGTGACCTGTGCCCTTGTTGCAGTGAACCTGGCTGACCTACTTTTTTCCCCACACTTGCATTTTTGCATTGCCAAGTTGGTGATTCCACCTTGCAAGCGAGAGTAAGGATGTTCCCCGAATTATCAGTGCCCCTCAAATTTACGATGAGGACTGTTTGGCACATGACGTTTTATTCAGATAGCTAGCAAATATTTAGATCATGAAATTCGAGAGTGAATTACTTGTGTTTACCCGTCTGGAAAGTGTTTTCAATCAGTTTTAAAGTTTTTTTTTTACACAATGTTTGACTTTTATTAGCCTTTTGAGCCATGATAGAACTCAACCTCAGGGGTTCATTTATGGAAGAAACATGACCAGCAATAACCATTTTAGTTTTTATAAAAGGTGTATCATCTAATACATGTACATGTTCAGGGGCATTAACCATGTGTTAAAAGATTGGAGTTAAAGCTATTTAGACATTATGTGATAAATTTGAACAGTTAAAGCATGAACTTCACAGTTTTCGCTCACACAAGTTTTGTTAGAATTCCAAATGAATTTGTGTTCAAACCTTACAGGCAGCAGAAGGAAGAAAAAACACCTTCTGTGACTTCATCTCATGCTGAAGTAAAGGCCGATATTGGGCAAAAGAACGACATAGATCCAATGTAAGATTAATTATTAAGAAATAAAATAAGGGCAATGTTAAAATAAGGTGGATTGCTGCAACTGTACAACTCACTGGATCGGACTGTAGCATATTTTCCCCCCAGTTACATATATAAATCTACTGCGCACTGTATACAAGTAAGTGGTCACGTCGACCTGCTACACAGGTATATGCAAACAGTATACAGCTTGCTACACACGAGATCGAGAGTAAACGGGACGTTTCACCAAGTATCTTGTTAGTGATTTTTACCGACAAATTTGCTCTCAGCCAATCAGATGCCAAGGATTTCAGTAGCTTATAACAGTTATATAAATCTACCGCGCACTGTATACAAGTAAGTGGTCACGTCGACCTGCTACACAGGTATATACAAACAGTATACAGCTTGCTACACACGAGATCGAGAGTAAACGGGACGTTTCACCAAGTATCTTGTTAGTGATTTTTACCGACAAATTTGCTCTCAGCCAATCAGATGCCAAGGATTTCAGTAGCTTATAACAGTTATTGCAACTTGTCCTTGATGACAAGTTCTATGAAACGGCCCAGACTTGAGCGCGAGCTGAAGCAAAAGGAGGATGTCGGGTGAGCATGTGCAAAGAGGTGAAATCGTTCAATGATAGTTGTACGCTTCCAGTTTTTCCATGATTTTTTATGGCAGTTTTACACAAAAATACTACATGTAACTTCGCAAACTTGAAACTGCGTAGGGAGTGAGACTGGAGTTTAAAGTCTCGCAATATGTCAATTGTTTGTGTATTCATTTCGTCCCAGACTTGTGTCTGGGAAAAAACAAAACCACTTTTCACGTACTCTGAAACAGAAAAATACTCGTATCTCAAAAAATACTCAACCATTTTCAGTGAAAATTGATATGAAGCATAATGTCATCATTTCTTATCTACTCTGGAATTTTCATGATTTTTAGGGCCCAAATACGGGAGATACAAGAAGGTGAATTTTCGAGGATATTTGCTCCTCTCTCAGCACAGGGCGTTGGTAGCTGTGAGAAATTCAAAAGCTTTTAGACTTTACGAGGAGTTAATTGCAGTGCAGGGCCTGGAGTCTCAGACCATTAATTGCACTGACTATAGCCACAGTCTACGTTCATACAGGGCTTGTAGTTTTGAAACTTTTTTAGCGAAACTATAAGTTAATGAAACATCTGCTGACTAACAACGACGACAGTTCAAACGTGCCCGAAACAACAACGCTTGTTGTTCTGAGACTACAAATTGAGCGATCGTCATTTAACATGAGCAGAGAGGTCATCATTAACAATAAGATTCTGTCTACAGGGTCCATAACTACGATGACGAGAACCCCCAGCTGCTCGTGGTTTCGGCATTAACAACATGTACAAGCTCGCTTGTATTTCTGGAACTCCTAGTAAACTTAAAATTTTGAAACTAAAAGCGAAACTTAAAGTTGAGCTCCATTCCTGTGAACCAGACTATTGTCATGAACAGTTTTTTTTTATCGATTGAAAGTTTTGTGGGTATTATGAATGATTGATTGAATTATTATATGCTTGATTGGTTGACTGACTGTCTACTTAACATGTACATGAATAGTGAATTCATTGACAGATGAAATGATAGATTATGGGATACAAGTACTTAAACATCTACATGTACATATCTCTGTGCCTAACAGTAAAGTGAGTATACATGTAGGCGAGCTTAGACCATGATCATGGAGACCTATTGTACATCCATGGAGTATACATGAATAATATGCTTGAATGGTTGACTGCCATCTTTTTAGAGGTTAAACAACAGGACAGTTGTCAGATTGGTTGAATCGGGGGAAAATGAATGAATTTTTCTTTTGTGTGAAATCACACTATTTTGACATTCATAAGTAAATTTTTGCCATAAAAGCGACTTGTGAGTACATATAGATGAGTACACCCCCTGCACGCTCACATGTATATAAAGATGTATGCCTTGGAAACAGCCTGACTTTGGTTCCTTGTGTGGGATTTTTATGTTAAATCTTTATATTCCTCAACAGTTATACATGTAGATTGCATGGTACAGTTTTCTAGCTTCAGTTTTATTTGTCCTAGCTCGATACACAAATTATTCAATTATACAGGTGATTGGTCCTCTTCAATTAACTGAAATTTATTTAATTTAATGTACAGTGTATTTAAAAAATTCTTTATCTGATTCTTCTCAAAATACACTGACTCACTCTCATTTTCCGCTTGTACTAATAATCAATTTGAAGTCAGGATGGACTTCACCTTGCATCGAGTTTGGGCTTGAATAAAAGCATAAAAATGAGAGAACAGATTTGTAGACAAATTTAGGAAATATCTGATAAAGGATAAGAAAGTTATAGTTTTAAAGTTGTAATTGACCAAACACAAATTGGCAATACTATGATTGACCTTGCGAGCACCACTCCCATTTTTCTGTCCAAAATTTTTTTTACTACAGATTTCTCTTTAAAGTGATTGATTAACTTTGTGAAAAATTGTAAAATCAGCTCAAATGCCAGTGAATTGTGTGCAGTCCTCTAACTACATATATAATTAAGGATATGTGAAAGTATGAGAGAAAATGGAACCCGTTTACTATCCTAAAAAAGAGAAAATCGCGATCAATCGCTAGCGCAAGTCGCTCGGCTTCTTCGCTGCGCTGCAGGCACAAAAACCAAGCACCAGCGCTTGGCGATTTCAGAGCGGGTTTCCAGCCCGTACGGTATTCTGTGATAGAGCGAGGTATGCCAACCGTAAGAGTTCTTTAGGGTTCGGTGGTACTCTATCCCGACATCAATGTTCAATCGTAAATATCTTGATATATAAACAACCAATCAGCTTATAAAACTCAGGCGATTCCTGTCTGAGCTAAAGGTTTGCAATTATGATTACAGCATTAGCTGGAACAGTGATTTTTTTTTTCAATCCTGGGCAAAGTTAATCAATGCCTTTAATGTGAAATGTAAATAACAGAGTTGCCACTTTGCATTTGATCAAGTACAAACTTGATCATAAATCATAAATCATATTAAAAATCATAAATCATACTAAATCATAAATAATTACATTGATTACATTGTGAAAGAAACTGTCTCAATGATTTGGTATAGACTGAGGTTTTGGAATTATCAAAATGATAAGAAATTGACCCAATTTTGGTGAAAAGCACATGCACAAGATGTGGCATAAATACCCGAACACTTCGGCTATTTCTCCTCATATTTCAGATATGCAGGCATTTGAAGAGCAATTCTTTTCAGGGGATTTTTCTACTGTGATGTTCTTCCAAACTGACATAAAAGGAACGAGAAAGCTCTTAAATTACTTTTCACCTTTCCAAGAACTTCTCTTTAAAGGAGAATGAAACCCTGGGGCAAAATCAATTTTAATGAAAAGAGAGGATAGAGAGAAGCAATTTTTAAAAAGTTCCATCAAAATCGGTTACAAAATGAAACAGTTATGAAAGTTTGAAAAGTCTTAATTTACTTTCTATGCTGATCCTCAAATTGGCAATGTTGCTTCAAAATGGCAGGTTTAGAAGTACAACTCTCAATATGTTTTGTACACAAAATTTCATGTTTTTTCCATTATCTCTAAAGATGCTGCTTGTCTTTTTGTGAACTCAACATATGTTGTGTCAAATACATTTTCCCATGATATATCTGGAGCTAAGAAGGAGACAAGCTGCACATTGAGAGATAATAAGGAAAATGTGAAATTTTGTGCACAAAACATATGGAGAGTTGTACTACTAAACCTGTCACTTTGAAGCAACATTGCCAATTTGAGGATCACCTTAGAAAGTAAACTGAGACTTTTCAAATCTCATTTATTAACCGATTTTGATGAAACATTTTAAAAATTACTTCTCTCTATCCTCTCTTTTCATTAAAATGAATTTTTACCCAGGATTTCATTCTCTTTTAATGTCAGGATGCTGGGCTTCTCCTTTATTAGAAAAGAGAGTAATCCAGGTGGAAAGTACACTTGTCAAAAGACATAATCAACTTTACTAACAAATGTTAGGTCAAGGTTAATTCACGCTTAGATTTGTATGTTAGGTTCCTGCCAAAAAGCGATCCATTCACATTAACAAATTCCGGTTATCTGTGAATCGTTTGGCACAGGATTTTTCAAATGATGTACATGTATTAATCATTTGGACACTTTCTTCAATATTTTGTCAGTGTTTTTAGTTTCGGTTACTGTATCTTATTGTTTGTTAAGTAATGTTCAAAGGAAAGAAAAAAAAGCTTTGAATTTTGTAACACATGGAGAATGATGGATTGATTTATACGCTTAAAGTATTTTCAAGTCTTTATTGGAAATTAGTATTCTAGAAGGGAAGGGAGCAAGTGAGAAATTGTGAAAAGGAGAGAGAGAGAGAGAGAAAGTGAAAGAACGTGCTAGAAAGAGAGAGCACATGCATTTGAAAAAAAAGTCATAGAGAAAGAGAGCGAGAGAGAGAGGGGGGGGAAGAGAGTGAGAATATAAAACTGAAAGTATTTTCAAGTCTTTATTGGAAATTAGTATTCTAGAAGGGAAGGGAGCAAGTGAGAAATTGCGAAAAGGAGAGAGAGAGAGAGAGAAAGAGTGAAAGAACACGCTAGAAAGAGAGAGCACATGCGTTTGAAAAAGTCAGAGAAAGAGAGCAAGAGAGAGAGAGAGGGGGGGGGGGGCCAAGAGAGTGAGAATATAAAACTGATTTTCAGCTTTCATTGGTTATCCTCATTTTCCTCCCAAGACATTTCTTGTGGTATGAATCAAATGGAATCAAATGAAATTGAGAATAAGAGCGAGAGAGAGAGAGAGAGAGAGAGAGAGAGAGATTCATGCCTACCAGTACACAAAGAGCATGAAATATTGATAAAAGATAAAAAGTGATAAAGAGGGAAATTAATATGGAGAAGAAATAAACTGAAGAAGAGAGGAACTGGGAAGGAGGTGTATTACAAGTTGGCAATGAAATTGAAAAGTGAAGGAAAAGTAGGAGAAGGGAGGAGGGGGGGGGGGGGGATGTAAGAAATTCAAGTTTAGTCAGATAACAAGGGAACAGGTCTTTCCTCTTTTCCAGCTAATTGTTTGACTGTCAAGAACGTGTCCAATTTGAAGCCAAGATCTGTTCACATTCCGTCATGCTTACACATTAAACACCCTTACAGGGCCTGTTAATACCACAATTATTGTATTTTGACTGCCTGCATGCCAAATCATTAAAAGTTCAAGTAAAAAGTTTGGGGTCTTGAATCCTTTTTCACAGTATTGAATATTATACCCAAGTCTTATAGGTCAAGTAAAATTGATTCCTTGTTTCTCGTCCAGATTTTTCGAAAATGAGGAGGAGGGGGTACCATGTTATTTGATATTTGATGTTTTTCCAAGATGGCTGCCGCACATACAAATGCTATTAGGCACAGCTTCCCATTATATCTTCTTCTGGGTCCCTTTAAACCCCCAAAAGGTATCAAGTTTTAATTTTAGGGGTCTGCAGCAAAATGTTGGTGGTTTAGAAAAAAAAAAGTTAAAGAAAAAAAAAAAGGCGGGCGCAAAAAAGGCAGGGACGAGAAACTAGGAATAATTTTTATTTGAGTCAGACCTTATACTGGTACTTATCTGACTATTATCTCATTTTTAGATAGCTCTTCAAAATTGTTCATTGGTATAGTCACTACACATACATGTACATGTATAATGACCTTTTAAGAAAGAGCGATTTTAAACAACTTAAATGTATATTGTTACACCAAAAACTTTGCTATGCATATGAAACTTTCACAAATTTTGCAAGTGTTTCAGAATCTTGAACATTTCATGCCGTGAAATAAACGAATCACAATCGACACAACTCTGAATTTTTTGCAAATTCGGGAAAGATTGTTCCCGCACAAAATGGCTGTCATTTACAACCTGGGAAAGATTTATTCCTCTGAAGTTTTTAGTTTTACCGTATTAAAAAAAACAAAAAAACGCTCTCTTAGCGTTGTGTGAACGCCTATAGAGAGGAGCCTGGTCATGAATTCAGGAAATCCGGTTGCCAGCGTTGACTGACAGGAAGTTACTTATAAAACTGACAGCCCCACCAACACAGCAGGCACATCCCAAAAACTAGAAAGCCGCTTTCCCTCCCCAATTGGAATAATCAAAGTTTAAATAACAAGTTTCGCAAAAGATTCTGTGTATTTCATCAAAACTTGTGCAATGGTTACCTCTGAATATGGCTGTGATTTTATCTTCACAAGTTTATTAAAACTTGCGCAATGCTTGTCCCTTCAATACAGAAGTGAATTATTCTTCTAATGCATTGTGAAATATTCTAGAAGAAAAAATCCTTAGCCCCCCCCTCCCCTTCCCTCCTCCCAGAAACTGAAAATATAATTATGACAAAGAGTCTTAGGAATTGTTGGTAAGGAAATGAAAATGCCATTATAAAAAGAAATTTTTCATTAATTAATCCTTTCAAGACAATTGGCCACATTTTATGGTTTGGCTCAATAACTTTTGATTCAGAGCTCTACAATTTATACCAGATGCATGAGTAGAAAGAGCAGAAATTTCTGCACACACTTTGTCCATTTTTCTTGCATGACCATATTGCGTTTGATGCCAGGAATTTTACAAACGAGAATAAGCTTTATTGGCAACACATTGACAGATTCAAAATCATTGTTTTTTTATCAAAACTGAAATTTTTTTCAACCTTTCGACAAATTTTATAACCATTTATATTGTTTCCAAAGACATTACACCTTATCAGAACCGTATAGGACTAAAAGGAAAATATTATTGTTGCCAATTTGAAGAACAAAATGTGATCAATTTAGCCCTTAAATAATTCCTGTCCTAGCTGAAAGGGTTAAACAAATGAAAGAAAAAAAAAGCACTGTTCCTTTTAAATATGTTTGTGTATAGTATAAAGGTTATTACATGTATGAGGTTATTGTAGTGTTGAGTTTAATACTTGCATATTTTGGATCTCTTTGTACATTCTTAACTATTGCTACACATAATTATACATTTAGACATGTAACTCCATGTACATGTACATGTATAGGACTATACCAGTACTCTTTGCAGAATCTCTATAGACTTTTTTTAAAAAGACAACCGGGGAAGGGGGTAAATCTCAAATTCTCCCTCTTCCAACCCAAACTTGCATACACCCTAGATTATCTGTCATTCCTTTTCCTCTTCGTAACCCAATCGGCCTAGCCCGGCTTTCAAACTGAGGAGCTAGGATCAAGTGCTGTTCACACTCCCTCAGAATAAGGTTGCAAATAGTGTTCTTCAGGCGCTGTATTGCCCTCATCACAAATGGACTGGGTTATCTAATGGTTGAGAACAAGAAGTTTCATCTGGATAACTTTGTTGTGTTAAAGCCCCAAGGCAGTAATGACAAGTGTCTGAATGATACGGAAAGATGGGTATTACATGTATTTTGTGTAAATAGACAAATTATAAAAAAGCCATTAACTAGAATTTGAGTGTGTACAGATTTGTGTGTGTACAATTTAAGTGTGTACAATTTGAGTGTGTACAGATTCAAAATGAGTTTCAAAGTATACGAAGAAAAAAAAAGTTGTTAATTTCTAATACTATCTTAGTGTTCATTAGGCCTACTTGATCTTAAAAGAAAGAGAGAGAGAGAGAGAGAGAGGGAAAGATAGAGATAGAACTGTATCCATTTTTATTTTGACATTAGCTATTATCTATGCTTTGGCTTACAGTACCATAACTGAAACTTTGGTTTGTACTGAAAATGTCATGGGTTTATAGATGTAGATTTTCTTGGTCGTTGCAGTGAAGGAACATATCTAAATGCATTTCATACAAGAGTTATGTACATGTAGGAAAATATGTGCAGTTATCATATTTGCATTGTATACTTGTATGTATATTTCCTTCAGAGAAAAGAGGAATTTATGATTTTCTTTTTTTTTTTACGAAAGAGCAAATAGGAGAGGTGTTCATAAGATATGTCACAGAGTTGCCATTTTGCATATGAGCGATTACAACTATAAAACTGTATAATGTTATTTTATAGGCATATTGGATTTTCCTCAAACTTTCAATAATATGTTACTCTCATTTTTCTGCTTTGATTAAAACCACATTGATATCTTTTTGTACTGCCCCTTTAAACAGAATTATCACACCTACATGTAGACATTAACTCATTTTCGTGAAAGTACTTCCTGACTATAAAGTACTATTCACTGTGTCAATGTACTCTTTAATACTCCATGTTTGTACATTATGTACACAATGAAAGCAAATTGTGTCACTTTGTGGGAAGACTGTTTAACAAAGGCAAACATATACTGAAAAGAACATATGTATACATTTACATATCTTACCAACCAGAGTTTGAATGCCATTTTTTACTTTTTGTATCGTTTTTGCTGTTCTCCTGTACATGGCACCAAAAATTTGATTTTTTTTTTATTTTTTTAAATTCGAGTAGTATACAGATAGGCCTATATAGGCAACAATGTTTATGCAAATCAAAATCAACATTAGATACTGAATGATTTGAAATCGAGGGAAGGAAAAAACACAACCTAATTTCTTTTCAATTCAGTTCAAGGACATTGTTTTAATAAAATTGCATAATCTGAATCCATGCAGACACAAATGAAATATATATATTTTGGTATTACTTGTCTTGTCCATACATGTGAAATGATTAAAAATAGGAGGACCGCAGAGGAAGTAATTTCTTTTCAATCAGATTCAAGGACATTTTTTAATGCTGGGAACCTTGTACAGGTAGTACAAATGGTTATCGTTTGTGTGTTGAACATTGCGCACTTAAAAAATATACATAGATTTCCTCTCTGTACATACATGTAATCACTGCAACACAAATCTATTCTGTGAACCCCCAAATTTTTGCGACATGCAATTTTTTCGCAAATCATACGCAACATCCGTTTTCACAGTGCCTCAAGAGACTTTCATGAATTCTCCAAATTCAGTATTGTGTCAGTTATTAAATGCGTTATCTCATGGCATGAAACCTGAGTGAATCTGAACCCCTCGCGAAATTTGTGAACAAGAAAAGTTTTTGGTTGGTTAAAGTACACAGAAATGCATTTTGACCTTTGAAACGCACATAAAAACGTTATTTAGTATGGGTGTAAACACTGCAAGCGTGACCTCCCAATGAACCCTCCAGCATCGGCCTGGGAATGCCTTCGATGCACTCAAGTGTGGGAATGGAACTCCCAAGGAAAAGTGGGTCACCTTATAAATCTCCCATTTTTTTGCCTTCCTCTCTGTACCCTCTTTGTATACATTTCTTTTTTTTTTTTTTTCACGGTCTGCAATTGGTGAGACTTTTGGTAAACTTTGCTAGGAAGAAAAGGGGTGGTAACTTGCATACTGTGGAATTATTATGTGTGCTGCTGCATACCGCGGAGCTCAGTGCCATAGACATACTGTGAACTTCGAATGGAATGGCATTTGTAGTGCAGTGGGCGGGGGGAGCAAATGCAAGCCATAGGGCCTACATGTAGCTACTTGTAATGCATTATATCGGTTAAAGTATTTGGGCAGACCACAAAATTGCCTTTTTAGAGTTGAACTTTGTTGGTTGATACATAGACCATATCTGGGTAATATAATTGTATTCTTTCCACCTTCCGGTAACTTTTGTTTAACCTTAATGTACTCCCACTTCCCCTCCACCTCCCCTGATGTGTTTCCAACCATGCTTTGTAAAGTTGTTCATTAGGAGAGTTAATGAAATCATTATCATATTGTATTAGTCATTGTTCGTAGGCAATCACCAATTTTTCTTTCATAAATTTGCAAAACAGCCTTTCATGCAGTAATGAGCATATCTGGTAAACAGCAACCGCACGGGTGAAATAAAATTGAAATAGAAAGTCGAATTCTAATATGAATAGAAATTTTTTTATGTGACTCATATAAAGTGATAGACTTCTTAATCTCTCAACAAAGAAATTGCATACAGTCATACAGAATAGGCCTACTGGTACTTGTACACTGTGGTGATTTAAAAATTATTACTCTGACAGTCCTTCTCCTTGAACCATGAATTTATTGATTCATCTGTTATTGTAACAGGAATTCTTCTTCCATTTGTACGAGGATAACAAAGGACGTTTCTCAACAAATTTTATATATAACAATGAGGTTTACAGGTAGGCCCATAGGCCTATGCATTACAATGTAAACGAAATATCAGAAGAAAATGCAAACAAAGCTTACAAGAAATAGCCAACAAAAGTGTGTAATGAAAAATAATACAAGTAAATTAATGTGATGTGAAGAATCTTGATAATGATATACTGCATTTGTGGAATAAAAAAGGGGAAATGATCAATGCTTAAAGGAAACCAAAACCCAAGGAGAGAATCAATGTTATTGGAAAGTGAAAATTCAGAGAAGCACTTTACAAAAAGTTTCATTAAAATTGGTTAAAAAATGAAAGAGTTATGGAAGTTTGAAAAGTCTCGTTTTACTTTCTATGGGGATCCTCAAATTGGCAAAATTGCTTCAAAATGGCTGATTTTGTGAACAACTCTCCATTTGTTTTGTACACAGATTTTCAGATTTTCCTCATTATCTCTCAGGGTGCTCCTTGTCTCCTCCTGAACTCGACATATGTGGTGTAAAATACATTTTCCCATTATATATGTTGAGCTCAAAAGGAGATTAACTGCACCTTGAAAGATAATGGGGAAAATCTGAAAATCTGTGTACAAAACAAATGGAGAGTTGTTCACAAAATCAGCCATTTTGAAGCAATTTTGCCAATTTGAGGATCCCCATAGAAAGTAAAACGAGACTTTTCAAACTTCCATAACTCTCTCATTTTTTAACCAATTTTAATGAAACTTTTTTTGTAAAGTGCTTCTCTGAATTCTCACTTTCCAATAACATTGATTCTCTCCTTGGGTTTTGGTTTCCTTTAAAGTTTTCATCCTGCCACCCCCCCCCCCCCCTCCCCCCCTCTGTTGCCTCACTGTAGAGCTATTACAGAGATGTTTAGCTCATGTTACATTCCAAGAATAAATCCTACCAGGTACTCGCCATTATACACCTGCCAAATGTACATGTAGATTCTGATTAACACACAGTGTTTAATTATCTGTCAGCTGATAATCATATCCATGTGGTATACATGATTTGTCAGCTGAGATCAAGAAGGGCGTTGACTGTGTGTCAAGGGATATGAGTTAACGCCCTTCTGGCTCCCAGCAGACATGCTTCTGCCCTCTTGGGTGTATCTTGACAGACTGTAAACATTGAGAAGTCAGTCACAGTTTAATAAGGAGCAAAGGTCACGCCACAATCCCATTATCAAGCTGATATTTAATGACCTCTTGACCTGTTGCGGTTTGGTTGTGGTAAGAGGGGGGTGGGGTGAAGAGTTAATAGGTAGAGAAATGGCTAATTAGGTGCACAGTGGGGGCATATAAGGTGCGTCTCCATCAGCCCGAGTTTGCTCAAGCTCGAGATTCTAGCCCGATCAGCGCTTCTCGAGAAAAAAGTCCGAGTTTGAAAAACCCCGTCTCCATCAGCCCGAGTTGAGCGATTCCCGCTCGTTCTTGGAATAAACTCGAGCTTCAGAGCATGCGCACTTCGAAGATGGAAAATTTTAAAAAATATATAGGATAAATGAAGAGAAAAGAGCAAAGAAATACATAAGGAAAAGATAAAAAGAGAGAAGGAAAAACAAAGAAATACATAAGAATAGAAATAAGAATAGATAATTGGGAAAACAAAGAAATATATAAGGAGCAAAAGGAGAGAAGGAAAAACAAAGTAATACATAAGAAACAATGAAATATATAGGGAAAAAACAAAATAAAAAAACAAAGAAATGTATAAGGAAATACGAAGAGAACTGGATAGAAAGAGGAACAAAGAAATACATAAGAATAGAAAGAAGAATAAATAATGGGGAAAACAAAGAAATACATAAGGAGAAAAAAAATAGAAGGAAAAACAAAGTAATACATAAGAAACAAAGAAATACATAAGGAAACAGATAAAATAGAAAGAAAAACAAAGAAATACATAAGGAAACATATAAAATAGAGAGAAAAACAAAGAAATACATAAGGAAACAGATAAAATAGAAAGAAAAACAAAGAAATACATATAAGGAAACAGATAAAATAGAAAGAAAAACGAAGAAATACATAAGAAAATATAAAGAGAAGAGGACAGAAAGAACAAAGAAATACATAAACAAACAAAGAAAAGAGGATAGCAAGATCGAAGAACAGAAAATGGGGAAAACAAAGAAATACATAGAAATACATAAGGAAAAGATAAAAATAGAGAAGGAAAACAAAGAAAGGGAAGAGGGTAAAAAAGAAGAACAAAGAAATACATATAAATAGACAGAAGAGTAGACAACAGGAAGACAAAGAAATACAAAAGGAAAGGATAAAAAGATAGAAGAAAACAAAGAAATACATAAAGAATCATAAAGAAAAGAGGATAACAAGAAGAACAAAGAAATACATAAGAAATTAAAGAACAATAAAAAATTGGGAAACAAAGATATAAGGAAAAAGATAAAATAGAAAGAAAAATAAAGAAATACATATGAAGAGAAGAGGACAGAAAGAAGAACAAAGAAATACATTAGAATAGAAAGAAGGAATAAATAATGGGGAAAACAAAGAAATATATAAGGAGAAAAAAGAGAGAAGGAAAAACAAAGTAATACATAAGAAACAAAGAAATACATGAGGAAAATATAGAATAGAAAGAAAAATAAAGAAATACATAAGGAAATATAAAGAGAAGAGGACAGAAAGAACAAAGAAATACATAAACAAAGAAAAGAGGATAGCAAGATCGAAGAACAGAAAATGGGAAAAACAAAGAAATACATAAGGAAAAGACAAATAGAGAGAAGAAAAACAAGAAATATATAATGAAAATAGGATAGCAAGAAGAACAAAGAAATACATAAGAGTAGAAAGAAGAATAAAGAATGGGGAAAACAAAGAAATACATAAGGAGAAAAAAGAAAGAAGGAAAAACAAAGAAATACATAAGGAAAAGGTGGAAAGAGAGAAGAAAATCAAGAAATACATAAGGAAAATAACATTTCTAGGATTGGTGTCATGAATAAATTAACCCGAGTCAAAACCCGAGTGCGTCTTCACCTGCGAATTAGCGGGCTAATTCGCCAAATAGCGCGCTATTTCACAAAAAAACCCGAGTTGACTTAGGCTTCTAGCTCGAGCTAGAAACCCACGAAATAGCCAGCTAATTGCGTCTTCATTACAAACTAGCTCGAGCTAGTTCTGATCGGGTTAGTTTCCCGGATCAGAATTAGCGGGCTATTTTGGAAACTCGGGCTGATGAAGACGGGCCTATAGTGTGGATGTCATGCAAAGGACAGCCTTGTGTTATGAAATCTTCAAGGTAAAGATTAAAGATAAAGTTGAGTTCTGGTCATTATGTTGAATTGTGAAAGAAACCGTCTCGAATAACTCCTTGCTCGAAGCAATTGGGAAAGGTTAATAGCACATAAGAATTGGTGTATGCTGTAAGGTTTTGGAATCACCAAAATGATAAGAAACTGACTCATTCCTGCTGAGATTCACATGCACTGCACACAGAAGTATGTACAGGGGACTACACACAAATGTTCGGCCCAAACATTTCAGCTGTTTCTTGTCATATTTTGAACATGAGGGCAATTGAAGAGCAATCCTTTTCAGAGGACATATCTACTATGATTATCTTCCAAACTAAAATAATACAAATGAGAAAGCTCACAAATTATTTTTTACTTTTCCCAGAACTCAAGCTTCCCTGTAACAAGCCTATAAATCTTTTCTTGTGGGTGCATACAGTAGGTTTATCTGTTTGTGTTAGAAAAGAATCCTTTGAAAAAAGTTTCAAGAGAAATATAGAATACTTCATTTTAATGTTTCCATCACCTGTAACTTAGATAGCAACTTTCAAAGTTGTCAAGCTTTTTATAATAAACAGATGAATTCCCGAAGATGTTTATGTATAGAGGTGTCGCTAGACCATTTTGAAGGAGGGGATAGGTGTTGGACCAAATTTGCCATAAGTTAGCTGAAAATTTTCCAAAGAGAAAAAAAAAAATATTAGGGGTATTGCACAACAACACACACCCTTCTACTTCTAGTTATCTTCCTCTTCTTCTTCCTCTTCCTCTTCCTCTTCCTCTTCCTCTTCCTCTTCCTTCTTCTTCTTCTTCTTCTTCTTCTTCTTCTTCTTCTTCTTCTTCTTCTTCTTCTTCTTCTTCTTTCTTCTTCTTCTTCTTCTTCTTCTTCTTCTTCTTCTTCTTCTTCTTCTTCTTCTTCTTCTTCTTCTTCTTCTTCTTCTTCTTCTTCTTCTTCTTCTTCTTCTTCTTCTTCTTCTTCTTCTTCTTCTTCTTCTTCTTCTTCTTCTTCTTCTTCTTCTCCTTCTCCTTCTTCTTCTTCTTCTTTTTATGATTAAAAACAAAATGTGGGACAATATTGTAGGCTTACATGTACAAGTTTTGCCTGACTTTTGCCATGGACTTCCATGTACATCATATTCTACAGTGTATATACATGTATGCTTCATGACCTCAGACAAACTTTGTCCTTGTAAGGTCAAAGTTGTTTGAACGGTGTCTGGAGGGGGTGAAAGAGTTTGATAAGGACCACAGTGGGTGGTCTTGATATTTACTGTTTACCGTATTTGTTGATGGTTTTGCAAACTGATGTACATGTAGGGGCATAGGCATCAGTACAAGAAATATGTTGGTTTGCGATACCAATGACAAATTGTGAACCAAGCTTGTTTTAACTGTATTGTTTGTTTATTAACAAACATCCATTGGTCTATTTGAATATTTTCAGGTGAAAATAAAAGTGGCTGAATTGAATCAATTTTAAAATGCTTTGAAAACAATATATGGTTGTCAAAATAAGTAATGACAATTTTGCTTGAAATGTCCTATAATACAGTCCAACCTGCTTTAGTGACCACCTTCATAGAAAGACCACCTGTCTATAAAGACCACAATTTTTGTTTCCCTTGAAAACTGTTTCTCATTGAAAGATGTATTAAAGGAACCTGTAGGTAAAGACCACCTGCTCATGAAGACCGCTTTTCTTGTCTCCCTTGAGCAGTCTTTATAGACAGGTTTCACTGTATATTGTTTTCAAAGCATTTGAAACTTGATTAATGTCAACACCCTACATACAAAAGGTGAATTAGGGTTACATGTACATGCACAGTGTGTAAAAGAATTCCCTCGTATTGCTGGAATGGCATTTCTTTCATCAAGGGATTACAACATTGGTCCAGACTTTGGTAACTCTGGTCACGCTGGGATGTAATGGATTATCCCTAGGGCTTTACAAATGGGATTAAATCCATAATGGAGTCATGAGGGTCCTTGATTGTGTATCGTGTCATAAATGAAGAGGAGATTAGTGGAAGGATATAATGAGGTGACAGACGCCCATTTAATTGATAATTGGCATTGATCTCTCCCAAGAGCAGTGAGTGGGATTCTGTTATTTTGTTTCTCTCTGTCTTTTAGCTGTCTTAATCTGTGTCTGTATCTTTCTCTTTTTCTCTTTCTCTCTGTCTGTCTCTCTCTGCATCTCTCTTTCTCTTTCTTTTTCTTCTTTCCTTCTATCTGTGTCTCTCACTCTCACTCTCTCTCTGTCTGTCTCTCTCTGCATCTCCCTTTCTCTTTTTCTTCTTTCCTTCTATCTCTCTCTCACTCTCTCTGTCTCTGCGTCTCTTTCTTTTTCTTCTTTCCTTCTATCTGTCTCTCTCACTCTCTTTATATCTGTCTCCCTCTCTCTCTCTCTCTCTCTCTCTTCCTCTCTCTACATGCCTACCCAAGTGCTCTCTTTCTCTGATTAAGTACTGTAAAACCATGATAAAACCAAACTTTCACAACAAAAATTGTTAAAAACAGCCAATTTTGCAGCAAGAAACTTTCGCGAATTGCAATAATTTTGTGTTGCTTCAATTGTGATTTGATTATTTCGCGGCATGAAACTTTCGCGAAATTTGCGAAAGTTTCATGCACGCGAACAATTTCTGGTTTTACACTACTTCTTTCTCTCAATTGTTCTTCACTCCCTTCTCTATCTTTCTCTCTTCCCTGTCACCTCTCGCATTCTTTTTTTTTAAATTTTGCCTCCATATCTTTCTTTTTTTCCAACAGCCTTCCGCTTCCCTTTATCTATTTATTTTTTTAAAAAGAATTTCTTTGCATTTTTGGATTTCACTCTCACTTTGCCATTTTATACACCATCTATCCTTGTTATATTAGTTTCTGTTGCAGAGAATGCCATTGCAGTAAGACACAATATGTGTATTTTTGTTTTCAGTTACGAATCAACAGTTATTTACATGTATATCAATTAGTAATCAGTAGTGAGATGAATAATTTTGTCATTTTGATTCCGTGCACATATAAATATTTTACAAGTATATATGTAATGAATTTCCGGGAAATACATGAAGGTTGATTATTGAAGATGAACGTTGTTCGGGGAATATTCAATCTTGGGAGGGGGCCAGGAATTTGAGGACAAAAAAGAACAGGAAAAGTGCTTGCTTGGGGGACTAGGGGAAATGTACGTGGGAACATGAGGCGGACTCCTGTGACCAATATTTGAATGAATTATTTGATTTTCCTTCTTTGTAGAAAGGAAGAGTTTCCTCCGGATATGTGAAAAATTTTGTTACAAAATAGGATTATTTCTATTGTGACTTTGTAGGTAATTTTCCTGGAAAATTCATGATCAAACCACAATGGTTTGGCAAGGTTTTATCACTGGTACTGTCTTGGCAATGGAAGGTTTTGTTTGGAATTATACAAAGAAGCATGTCATACAATACCCTTTTCTTATTTTTTTATTTTTTATTTGTTATTTATAAATTTTATTGATTTTAATCAACACATGTACAGGTTTATCAGTAAAATGATCAACTAGAACAAGAGGGGGGGGGGGGGGGGGAAGGAAGACAGAAGAAAACAAATCAAAAAAGAAAGAAAAAAAACCCAACCTTTTCTTACTTGCTGTCAGGCACCAGAAAAGGGATTTTTTTTTTTCTTGACAGGTTTTCTTTACCCAGTAGTATATACTATAATTCTTCATACTCCAGAGTATATTTAGGCCCATTGCTTTTTTACATGAATACTTCCCATTGATTATACATGTACACTCTGATATTAGAGGGCAATCCAACCTTTGTAATAATTTGATTTGTGTGAAAGCAAAAATATCAGAGAAGCAGATTGGTGAAAACTTGAACAAAATCCAACAAACAATTAAGAAAGTTGTGATTTTTTTTTTTTTTTTTTTTTTTTTTTGGGGGGGGGGGGGGGGGAATGTTGTAATCACTATACATGTACATACAATGTATGGGAATTCCAAATTGGCTGGAGCAGTACAGTCTCTGTGATGTAGCGGCACTCACCTAACCCATTCGCTCCATTCAATAAAATGACTAAATCGTCAATTTTTCAAAATGTATATCTTTGTAGTATCTTTTTCTTTTTGGAGAACCTACATGTATAATAATGTGCTATCTACAATTCATGTATATTTTCAGTACTGCCCCAATTGAAAAGGTGCTTATGAAAAAAAAACAGAGTTTAAAGCTCATGTACAATATTGGCAGCAAAAAGAAAATTGGAAAGAAACATGTTAAATATAGTCTCATGTCGTTCTCCTTGTATCAAAAGATGTTTGTAAGAGATCATTTGGTATTCCATCTATGATTTCTGGTGAATTTCAGTGTAAATATCTGTAAGGAATGCTTGATCACTGCCATTATGCTAGGACCCTTCCACCCCGACGGACGGCTCCCCGCACAGCAATCTTGGGGCTTCGCATAGAGACAGCGTGTGTGCACTGTGTGTAGCTACTCATCATTGGTTTTACATGTGTGTGTACAGTGTATAGCACATGCTGCCTTTGCTGGGATTTTACGTGCCTGTCCCGGCTCATAAATTAGTTTTTGCCTCTTATTTGTTTAATATTAAACTTTAGGAGGCGAAATCTTCACAGTGTCTTAGTATTGCTAGTATCTTGCTATTTATCAACAAAAATTGAAGAAATCTGACGAACAATTTTTGAGGGCTTACCAAAACTTTACATGACCTTTAATGATATTTTGGTGTGTGACAAATGGGAGAGTTGACCCTTAATACATTTGTACGTCACAATCGAATTCACCAAATTGTCAATTTGAGATTCTAATAAAAGTTGTGATCTCATTTTTCAAACATTCATAACTTTCTTATTCTGTGTCCAAGTTATTATGTATACCTTCTGAGATCTCTCTTACCCTTGGAGGGGGTAGGATAGAAGGTTGTCTTCATTTTCTTCTCCTGACATAAATTCTTAATAAAAGGGGGCAAGATTGAAATCATTTAATACATGTATATTTCTGATGGGAAATCATTTGATATGTTTCCGATGGTAAATGTTCAAACTGTATGATCACATGGGCTTTTAGATCTAACGTACAGTAGCTACATGTATGTGGGTGGATAAATTTATATAGAAACTTGTGTGGTCTTTCTTACACAAGACCATTAATAGGAAAACAAGGGGGGTGAGGTTACATTTATTTGAGCTGATGGTAAGAAGCCAATGATCGCCATGTGTTGATTTATTGCTGAAATTTGATGGCGGCAGCGTGATAATTAGCGTCATAGCTGACTTCCACAACATCGGTTTAATCTCGATCAAGGAAATGAAACCCAACTCCAGAACGTGATGACAGTTCCTTTAATGATGACACTAACATGTATCATGGAATCAGCCAATGTTTTACTTTTCGGTGGGTGCCCCCTATGCCATCACTTCCCAGCAGTAGTCTCGCTATACAGACTTTGTATAACTGTGCAATGCAAACAGCACTGCTCTGTACGATAGCATATGCAATAATTTCTTTCAAAGCCTTTCCCATGCTGGGCTAGTGTCAAAGAATCAGTTATTTACTCACCCAAATGGATATTTTGTTTGAGGAACTGGTAATTGTGGACTCTATTCACTTTTGAATTAATGATTCCGTTGATTTTTCCCTTAGAGTACTTGGAAGTTTAGCTGAATGTTGAGAAAGTGATGTTTTCAGATTGCCTGTTAAAATAGAACTTCATGGATATTCTTAAAGGTAAATTGTGCTTGCGAAAATAACTTGGCCATGGATATTCTGTTGATGTTCATTGTCTGTGCTAATTATCATTACAAAGGGGTCTTTATCTGCTAGACTACATGTATGTCTCCCTGCACACGGTGACATTGAATTGTTCGCTAATGATTGCCTTATGCAGTGGAACTCTATGATAATGATAAGTTAATTAAAAATAACGGTTCCATGAGTACTGAATCGATGTTCATTCATTGTGATAATTATTATTATTACAAAGGGGCCTTTATCTGTGAGACTATGTCTCTCTGTGCACGGTGACAGCGAATTGTTCGCTAACGAGCCCACCTCGTCTGGGGTCAACAACGAGGAAGTGTCTGATATCCGGCGCTGAGCCACTGGGCCCCCCCCTTGCACGCGCAGTTCCGGTGGCGCGGCGGCGAGGCAGTGAGTGAGCGATGAATCGTGTTTTATGTACCCCGAAACACATCATCCTTCTCATCACCATCAGTTGTGTCCTCACCGCAGCTATTTTCATGACAACTTACTTTGCGAAGTTATCTTCATGCAAATTAAGTGACTTGACTAAGGTAGTTTAGAGTATTCTATGCCATGATATATCTCTTTTTAATGGCAGTTACATGTATTTTTCTTCTTTATGAAACATACATGTATATCATTCTTATCAAGAAACTTTGAGGAATTAGTTTTTGTAAAGTTTTGAAGTACCTATCAGAAGTAAAAATTATGCTGCAGGATTTGTTTTGGGTTAGGGTTATGGTTGCAATTATGTTTCATGATGTTGCATTTTGGGCTGGATTTAGGAATTTGATTACAATGTAGCATTATAATTGACTAGGAAGCAATTAACACTGGGGCATATGTTGTACAGTACACTATAAAATACCGGTATTTTGAAAATGGACTTGCACACTGTAGCAGTTCTCCTCACTAACCTTTTTCACAGGGCCAGATTGATTTTATAAGGTCGTTATGCTAGGCCCCCCTGTTAGAATTTCAAAATTTTTGGGCCCTGGACTCTCAAGCTATTTGTACAAGACCCCAGTGAGTGTCAAGCCCTGACTATATATTGGCTCCTCATAATTTGTAAGCAGCGTGCATGCATGCAGGGAGATGATGAGTGTTTGTAATCTTCTAGAACTTTCAGTAGATTCTAACAATATGGTCATCCTTGATCTGCTGTAAATCTTCAAGAAACCTAAGCTTCCAGGAGAGACTGAGTCTGCAGTGCGGATGCAACTATCGTTGGGGATATCCAGTCAGCATCTGAGGAGTCTTTCAGAATTGGCTCTCACTTCCGTTGCAAAGGATGCTTTATGTTTTCTCGGAGCCTAGGGGCAAGGGGATCATCATTCCTGCTAACTGACAACGAAACCTGCACAGGGTTGCCAATTTAATAGCTCCAAGGGAGGGAAAGCCTGTCGCAAAACAAGATTATCATGTTTTCAAAGCGCTTAAACTTGCAGCGTTTACGTACATGTTGTAAGTTCTGAAAGAGTTTGGCCTTTGGCTTTTGAAGCTTTAAAATTTTCTTTTTGTATGGATATTTGATTATTGTAGAGTTGAAAATACAAATGATTTGATGCCTTGCAGCTCAAATAAGTTTTAGGAGATATTTTTAACACATTATACATGTAGGTGGGTTTTGGGGGCTTCAAAAATTTCCATGAATTTAAGATTGATTGATTTTTCAGTTTCTTTTGAATCTGTTGATAACAATCAAGCCTGCTATTTCATTCCTTTGCTAAAAATATATATCAATACAAGCCAAACCATTAATTCAAAAGTTGATAAACCAATCACATCCATATAGCAATAGGTCTGTAGACAAAACTGAAGTCGGTATCAATGATCAAGACATTTTTTCTTGATAGGAAATGATATTTACGACAAGATGTGGCATGTCTTGGAATTGTCTATCAAACATTTTAAAGGGACCACTGACATTTTGCTAAAATGTTATTTGGGTTCCATTTAATTATACTTTATTCAAAATATTACCTTCAAATGATTACTTCTGAAAAGAGATATTGCAAGTGTAAAAATACTTTCTAAATGAAGGTTAAAAGTGACTTGTGAGGAGACAAATTAATGCACACATGTGTGGAACCCAAGTCTGACTTGGATTGGATTCCATGCTTGGGTCTTTTATATTTCTTCATACTCCTTAAAGGGAAGGTTGAGTTCTGGGAAAGGTAAAAAATAATTTGTGAGCTTTCTCATTCTTTTTATGTCAGTCTGGAAAAACATCATAGTAGAAATGTCCCCCGAAAGGATTGCTCTTCAAGTGCCGTGATAGCTCAAATGTTTGGGCCGAACATTTATCCACATTGTGTGTGCAGTCCCATGTACCAATTTCTGTGTGCAGTGCATGTACTTTTCAGTGAGACTGGGTCAATTTCTTATCATTTTGATGATTTCAAAACCTCACATTACACTCCACTTTTTATGTAGACATGATAAACCTTTCCCTGTTACCTTTAGACAGTTTCTTTCACAAATAATCACATGACCAGAACTCGACTTTATCTTTTACTTTTCACTTCTGGTTCACTTCTAGAATTCTGTGTGAAGTTGTTTTTTTCCTCTTTCTTTTTAAGGGGCAGGTAGGTTGATCAAATACATTCTAGCTGTCCAAAATATAATTTTTTTAGTGAATCAGTGCTCTTTAAAGCCATTTCAGATAAAACAAGAGGAAGTTTGTTCAAGAAATACCAACTCCCCTTAAAGTCAACATCATATGTGCAGGAGATAACATTGTACAATTATACAAATCAAACACTTATGGTAGATTATTTGTCTTCAAGACATTATGGATTGGTTAAAGGGCAGTTACGTATCACTGATTATAATAATAACTATAATTATAAAATCTGTCTGTGTTGAAAAGATATTTGATCTGGAAAAAAAAATCAGTGCTGAAGGCTTATTAGAAAATTGGTGAGTAACACCGATATCTTATTTCTTTTCTACACAGATGTTGAGATTATCGTTAATCAGCGATTTGCGACTATTTTACTATTGAAAATACATGTTGGAAAATCAGTCTGAAAGATTAAGAAGCAACATTATATTGGTGATGAGTGATAATAGTGTGGAATTTTTGAAAAAGATGCTTCTCAAGTTCACAGTGGTATTGACAGTGTATGATTTTAGAGTTATTTGTACTGCAGTCCAATTAGAATCCTCATCGTTCTTACTAGACATGAACATGAATTTTTACCCATGATAAATGACCAATTTTTTTTTAAATATCAGGGTAGCTTTTTCTTTTATTCTGAGACAAGATTGATAGCAATAATTTATGTACATATAAAATGTAGCTATAACGATGACAATAAAAGGGGTCACACCTGACTGATGAAATCGGTGAGGTTCTGTCAATCAAGCACAATGGATGCTGCCCACATGATTCTTCTGAACTAACGTCACCTCAAAGGAGCAAAAATGATTGACCCTCAGAAAATATGGGTGAGCTCTGTCCTGAAAAAAATTGTTGGCCGAGCGATTACACCGAGATGATAAAAACAGAGAGGGAGCTTCATTACCATCTATCTGAGAAGTCTGACCTACCACAAAGAATTCCTACCATATATTCGTTTTCCACATAAACAATGCATGGGCGATTTGGCAACAATTTATAGTTATATCGGACAAATGTGACCAGCTCCTTAAGATATCAGTCATGCCGACAGACCGACTGATTCTTGGCCATTCTGTGTAAAGTAATCTATTGTTTACAGTTCTGTTGTCAGTCTGGGCCCTGTTCCATAAAACTTTTTATCAATAACAAGTTACAATAACTGTTATAAGCTACTGAAATCCTTGCATTTGATTGGCTGAGAGCAAATTTGTCATAGAAATGTGGCAGTTGTTACGTGATAACAAGTTTTATGAAACAGGACCCTGGTCTCGGTCTTGTAGGTGTTGGTCTGGGGTATAAGGATCCTATGCATTAATATTTGAATTGATATTCCTCCGTGAAGTAGTGTACTGTCCCCTAGAGAATTCCTCTTTTTCACCATGATGTCAGAATATGATCATTACTCTTCTTCTGATAGATCAGCTCCTCATAACACACTTCCTCTGTTAATACATAGTCAATATTTTCAAGCAAAATTGTAGTGTTTGAACTGTGCACGAATCTGACGCAACAAAGATGCAATATCAAGCAATATGAAATTTTTCATATTGCTTTCATAAAGCTAAAGAAATATAACCAGTTAGATTTTATTTACTCCTTTGTTGTGCTTTATTTTACAAGTGCTGTTTGCCTTGTACTAAGTGCACAAAGACAAATGCCTTTAATTTTCAACAAATTTCGTTTTTGCAAAATGTTCTGCTTTGGGATTGTTTTTTTGGCAGTTAGCGACAGATCGATACTGTAAAACCAGAAATTTTTGCGTGCATGAAATTTTCGCGAATTTCACGAGTGGTCGAGATTCGCGAAAGTTTCATGCCGTGAAATAATCAAATCACAATTGAAACAACATGAAATGGTTGCAATTCGCAAAAGTTTCTTGCTGCAAAATTGTCTGTCATTTACAATTCGCAAAAGTTTCTGGTTTTAGAGTAGTCATTCCAGCTGTGGTGGAGGCACATTCATTTCATTGTGGTGCTCTGACGTACGCTCAGGATATAATTGCTCTGGAATTCATTTTAGTCAGGTTCGCACGATGGGAGCTAAACTTTAAGTTTCGCTTGTAGTTTCAAAACTTAGTTCAGACTGTATGAACAGACCTATTCTTTCAAAACTTTAAGTTTACTTGTAGTTCTAGAATCACAAGCGAGCTCGTGGTTAACGTCAAAACCACAAGCAGTAGGTGGTCCTCCATCACAGTTTTGGACCATGTGAACAGAATAAACTTTAAGTTTCGCAAGTTTCTAGTTTCATGTAACGGTGACCTCTCTGTTCATGTTAAACTTCAGGGTCATACTCTTTGCACAAATTATGAACATAGGACCTGTGTGTGTGCTGTACACACACAATCAGTATCTACTTCCGGTGTTATCAACGACTATCGTTGGGCTTGTAGTTTCAGAACACCGAGCATCGTTGTTTTGGGCCCATGTGTACCCTCGTTGTGGTTAGTGAGTCGTTGTTTCGTTAAAGTTTCGCTAACTTAAAGTTTCGAAACCGCAAGTCCCGTATGAATGTAGCTTTTGTCAATGATGTAGGGTTAGGGTTAGGGTTGCAATTAGTTTTTAAAGATAAAGTAGAGTTCTGGGGCCCGTTGCACAAAACTTGTGTTTAAACGCAACTCAGGAAAATCAAACGCAACTTTATTTTCAGCCAATCAGAAGTGCGCATTAGGGACTTGCGTTTGATTTTTAGGAGTTGCGATTAAACGCAAGTTTTGTGCAACGGGCCCCAGGTCATGCAATTACATTGTAAAAGAAACTGTCTCAAAGCAATTGGGAAAGGTTTATAACGTCTACGTGATAATTGTTTTACACTGTGAGTTTTTGGAATCATCAGAATGATAACAAAATGAACCAGCCTCGCTGAAAAGCACATGTACTGCACACAAAAATGGGTATATGGGACTGCACTCACACACACGTGGCATGGATGTTCGGCCCAAACATTTCAGCTACTTCTCGTCATAGTTCAAATATGAGGGCATTTGAAGAGCAATCCTCTTCATATTCTTCCAAACTGACATAAAAAGAATGAGAAAGCTCACAAAACATTTTTCACCTTTCCCAGAACTAGGTTAGGTTTTGGATTAGGTTAGGGAAAGGCATAGCATTCGGTCCAGGGCAGGTTACATGTAGGAATTTGATTATTGTAGGAAGTTGACTGGAGAGCAGTTGTCACTGGTTTTGGCTTATGCTTTCCAAAGTGTTATCCTAAAGTTAGTTTGTGACCACATCTTTCTGTTAGGCACTTCTCAAGCAAATTTAAAGCCTTGCTACCATCTATTACATGTATATATAGCTGTTAGCCTTTTGAATAGAAAGCCTGAGATGATTTGGGCTTGATCTAAGAGAGTCTGTGAAAAGTGTGTGTTATATCAAAATCAAATCGTATTCAATGGATATATCGTCTGTTCAGGGCCAGAAGGGCGTTAACTCTGTGTTAAAGCATATGAGTTAACGCCCTTCTGGCTCCAAACAGACGATATGATAGTTGCTCCAGCTCTGATGGAGACACGTTCTTGGTGTTTCCTGTGTGTGTGTAGACTGATCACCTGTTGATCACGTCACGTAAGTCAGGGCGCACGGTGAGTCAGCTAGGGCTCCCTCTACCCTGACCTCCTTTCGTTGCGATGGTGTAAGACTTTCTCCTAGATATCATATTCCAGTGAAGTCATAGTCACTGGTGCCTGTGATATGTAGGTTAGTCAGTCTGCTTGTCCATTGGGTCGATGAGTTAAGAGTTGATTTTATGAGTGGACCCCCTTCTACGTATCATATTCCTGTGAAGTCATAAGTCAGGTTCACACGAAGGGAGCTAAACTTTAAGTTTCGCTTGTAGTTTCAAAACTTTAATTCAACTTGTAGTTTCAGACCCTATGAACGAACTTGTAGTTTCAAAACTTTAAGTTTACTTGTAGTTCTAGAACCACTAGGGAGCTTGTGGTTAACGCTGAAACCTCGATCAGCGGTGGGTCCTCCGTCGCAGTTTCGGACCATGTGGACAGAATAAACCTGAAGTTTCGCAAGCCCGTAGTTGATGATGACCTCTCTGTTCATGTTAAACTTCAGGGTCATACCCTTCGCATGAATGATGAACACATGATCTGTATGTCTACCCTATACACAATCAGTATTTACTTCTGGCGTTTACAATGATGATCGCTCGGCGTGTAGTTTCAGAACAACGAACATCGTTCTTTCGGGCCCATGTGGATCCTCGTCCACTGAGTCGTTGTTTCGTTAACTTAAAGTTTCGAAACCACAAGTCCCGTATAAACGTAGCTCATAGGTCACTGGTGCAGTGATACATAGGTTAGTCAGTCTGCTGGTGTACCGAGTCAGTGAGACAAGAGAAGATCTTATCAGTTTCCCCTTTAATGCCGGTACCATCGTTAATAATTACTCAGTATAAATAAATCATTCCCAATTCTGTTTATATGTGAAAAATATCATCTGTGTTACACGTCCTATCTTACAGATTTATGCTCATGAGCCTTCAGCACCAATTTTCTGGGATCACTGTCATTGCAGCAAGATATCCAATACCTTTTCCATGTACATGTACATGTGTTCTGTAACTTCACAAGACTGAATTTTGTACGCTTTATACTAGAGGTTATCGTTCTCTTGATCGCATGGTCAAATGGATACGGACCTTATAAGGAAATACACTTTTGTAAAACAAAGAATTGAAAGATCTACAAAAATCCAAGTGCACAAAATATCACTTTCCCCCTGTTTTCATCTTGCACGTATAATGAGATTGATTTTATTCTTTTTCAACTTAAGATACGTGTCTTTTATCAATTTAAAACTTGCTCTGTAAATACACTATGAAAAGGCAAGATTTGAAATGATAGAGAGTCAGTAAAATTTGAGGGTTAAAACATGCAATGAGATACATGTATGTATAACACTCCCATCCCACACACACACACACACTCTCTCTCTCTCTCCCCCCCCCCCCCCTTGCCCCTCCCCCTCCCCCTCCCCCACCTTCTCCACTTCTTATCTTCACCTGATGTTTCTGTTACATACTGAAATGTAGGATGTGGCAAAGTACTTGTAATACTTGTACCCTCATTTGGAATATCCTTCAATACCACAATATCAATTTGTTGTGGTGTTATACTCTTACCAGCATATTTACTTCTGTATCAACCTGTACATATCTCTAGATACCTTGTACCAGGATGAATTATGGTAAGGTATGGTATACTAGAAATAAGTCCTGGTAATTAAAAAGGCAAGGGCATGAACTGGAGGAATTTCCTCTTCAGTATTTAGTTTCATAATAATAATAATAATGATATTGGGTATTTTTATAGCGCTCATATATCCACCACGTAATTAGGTGCTCAAGGCGCTCCAATGTTACCCCGGCTCTAGCTTGGCTACCGAATTCGGTGCTCACTGCATTCAAGGAATTCCTTCCTGCCAGTACCCATTTAACACCTGGGTTGAGAGTGGCAAATGTAGATTAATGTCTTGCCAAAGGACACTAATGCCGTGCCAGGGTTCGAACCCACGACCTTCACATCTCCGGTCAAGTGTTTAAACCACTCGACTACGACACCTCTCCATATGAACAGTGATATGCATGAATTCTAAATGTATCATTAGTTACCAAGGGGACTGGTTTGAAGAAATTAAAAGAAAAAAAAAAAGAAAGAAGAAAGAATCGCTCAAAAGTGTCTTATGACAGAAAGTGTGGGAAAAATTAGTTCATTATCACAAAGCAAATTTTTTTGCAAAGATTCAAATAATCTATATCAGATATGTGTAATTTCAGTGAAATGTTGTATTATTTTACATATTAAATGTAGATAATTTCAATTCTCAAAAAGTAACTTTTTCTGAATTCTTTATGATGGCCTTTTTCTTATGTACAGCAAGAAAATATTTCATTTTGCGATTCATTCTAATTGTAATAATTCACAAACATTTCTGCCTGTGAAAGTTTCTAGATTTACATTGATGGGATAGATGCGATAAATTCAACTCCTTATTTATTTCCACTAAAAACATGCAGATATATATATATATATGTATCTATATATATATATATATATATACAGACAGTTCAGTTTAATACATAAACAAAAACACATGGGCATTAGGTCAAATTAATGACAGTAACTGAGAATAAAAAAGAAGGAAAAGGGAGTACCTTTCAAAATATTATAGATAGATATATTTTAAGATTTTTTTCTATTCAAGATTGGAAAATGAACAGAAAGAAAATTTAGGCCTATTCTTATGCAGGCTGATCTGTTGGGCTGAGAGTCTGGACTGCCAAAGCCACTCCTTGCAAACCAGAGAAAAACAAAATCGGGTCAGATAAGTAATGACGACACTGCAAAGAACGGTACCGGTGGCCTAGATCCAAACTCACGGTCGCGTCATGCTCGTTGTGACAGCGGTAACGACATTAGGCCTGTGACGTCTGGCCCGAATGTCAGATCCAATAGTCCAGTGTCATAGACGCCGGTCGTAATTTCTACTGACGGGAGAATGATGTTGGGACGTAATAGTACGTTGACATGCAGATTACGGATGAACCCAATTTGAGGTGGTGGGGGGGGGGGGGGAAAAGGTGGATGAAGATTTGTGACAGGTAAGTATGTGCATGTGTGACGTGTTTCAGAATGTGGGGGGAGAAAGACAGGGCAGCATGCAGGCGAGATAGAGAGTTTATTGGTGAAAGTGAAGAGATTGAATGTGACAGATATGTTGTTTGATGCCTTTCTTATGGACAATACATGTGTGTATGTACTCCGACCAAGACCTTCAGCCCACCCCACCCCTGTCAGTGGATTCAGGGAGATTTAATAGCACTCTCGGTCTTCTTTGGCCAGCTAGCCCTCGATCTAGTCTGCTTTTAGGATGATCTTCGTTCAATCCTGAGTGGCATCTTTCACATGATGACAATGAAAGTCTGACCTTGACGTGAATTGTAAGATCTGGGCCCCATTTCATAAAACTCATAAAATCAATTACAACTGCCCATTTCTATGACAAATTCGCTCTCAGCCAATCAGATTCAATGATTTCGGTAGCTTATAACAACTATTGTGACTTGTTATTGATAACAAGTTTTATGAAATGGGGCCCTGGGCTTTATATCATAAAGGGTTGCAATTGCAAGGAATCGATTGCTAATCCTCCAATCAATCACAGGTTCCAAGAACCTCCAATATTAGGAATTGCGATTTATATCAAACTGAATTGCAATCCTGAACATGTGCAGTTTTTTCATTCAAAATGGGATAAGAATCAATTCAGAGGACTGGTGAAAAATCATATACTGCAGGTGTAAGCTTTTGATTGACTTGCAGAATTCATATACCTTTAATTCTGGGGGCAGGTGGATCCTGGGTTTGTGGATCACTGTAATATGTTAAGGTATCTATATCTATGCTTGTGGTAGTAAGGAACTCCATGTGTGTACCTTACAAGACAATCTTGTTCAAATTCAATTTGAATTGTTTGTCATGCACCATATAAATGGGATTTTTGGCTCAGCAAAAATGTTACCAAACCTACAAAAACATGTTGAAAATCACATACGGCAAGAAGCGCCAACATGAATCCACACCAATGGATTAACATGTTCTATTGGATATTGAATTAATTTTCTTATCCTTCTTCACTCATTACTCGACTCGTATATTTGCCAATTATATATTTCTAATCTCTAATCAGTGTAAACTCTATTAAGCTCTGTTAGGAATTATATTTTCATCATAGCTAGCTAGAACCCGTGGCTGCCTTTAAGATGAGAGTTGCTTTCTAGGTCACAGGTGCGTCCCAGGTTTGTAGGTCACCAAGATGTTAATAAGGAATTCAGGAAATCAGGACATCTAGGACGGGATCTTAGAAAAGCAGATGCAGGTAGGCTGTTCAGGCAGTCAGCACTAGCTAACTTTCCTCGGTTGGCATACATTGGCTTTGAATTCGGTTCCACGCCACATGCTCCAATGACGATTGCTCCGCAGTCAATTTTCTACACTACCCAAATTCCTTCCTTCACCCTTGGAGCAAGCACTTTACCTAACTCTAACCCTAACCCTAACCCTAACCCTAAACGTAACCCTAACCCTAAACTTAAAGTGTACCAATCACCCCCCCCAAAAAAAAACAACAAAAAAACAACAACAACAAAAAACAACACCAACAAAACAAAACAAAACAAAAAAACAAAAAACAAAAACAAAAACAAAAACAAAAACAAAAACAAAACAAAACTTGTGTACAGCTACATGTAGAATGCATACAGATAACCTCAAAACACTTTTCCAGACCTTCAATATGTTAACGGTTAAGTTGTATGAAGAAAATCAAGGAAAATATAAAAAAAAACCCTCGCTAGGAACCCAACTCCGACTTCGGTTCCAGCCTTATTTTGTGCGAGCAATTTGTCTACTCGCAAGTCTGTAACGTTCATTTAGAGAGTGTTTAAATTTGAAATACCTCCTTATAGAATTAACATTTGAACCTCATACTCTAAATATCGTACGGCGTCATGGAACTCCTAACATACAAATATCATTTGATGATTGGTACCCTTTAACCCGAAAACCAGTAGCTCTAACCCTAACCCTACATCTGTGACGAAATAAAGCAAATGTTGTGGGACCAAATGTCAGGTCACTGTGAAAACTTGGCATTAAGGCAATCATTGCTTTAAAAAATTTGCTAGTGATCCTCATGATGAGGGTCTGATCACCATTTGTAGCAACATCTCTGTATGTTATGTATATTGTATGACTGCCTAATGGTAGGGCTTAACACTATAATTTAACATTTTCAATTCAATTCAATGGTTTTATTCATGTCCTCATCGCGGCAATGTGTTACCGAATTGTGAAAATATTTACAGAGTAAAAATGAACATTCAAAATAAATCAAAATACAAATTCCAATAAACCATGTATACAGTAACAAACAATTAAGATACACGGACAGCGAAATTCTAAAACGATAATAAAAATAAACCAAATCGATGTTCACATATTGCACTTATGAGGTGGGATAGTAAGTTTGAAGTACATGTACATGTGTAGGTAAAAGCAGGACGTAACCTGGCTAAAAAGGAAGAGAGGGACAAAGGAGAGAGGGGACAGTGGGGAAAAAGGGAGAGTATATAAGAGAAGGGGGTAAACGAGAAAAAGAAAGCGAAAAAAGTAGGGTGTACTAACAGGTGCCCGGAAGATAGGGGCAATCAAAACCTGAATCACGACACCCCCCCCCCACCCATATTTCTAAATATTAACATGGGGCTCAGGCATAGGCCTACAGACCCTAACGATTTCAATCCGGGCCGCCTCCAGAAAAGGTGAGTGCGGAGCCCTGCAAATTGTAATATATTTTTTCCATTTGAATCAAGGTATGTTATTGGGAACAGGGTTGGATCTCGATCCACTCGTGATCGTAATGGTGTTTTCCCCTCAAGCAAATTGAATGTGTTGATCCATTAATTTGGCTGCGTCTGATGTGAAAGGATGACATAATGTACTCGTTGTGGATGGAGAAATATGAAGGCAAATACCAGGAATCCTGCTTTAGCAACTACCTGTATATAGAAAGACCACCTGTCTGTAAAGACCATATTTTTCATATTCCTTGGAACATTTTTTATTATTGAAACCTCTATTAAATAACCTGTATATAAAAAACACCTGCTTATAAAGATTACCTCCATTTGAGTAGTCTTTATCCCTTTCATGATGGGAATTATATAAGGTCTAAATTGATCACGTTTTGTTCTTCAAATTGGCAACAATAATATTTTTCTTTTAATGGTACATGGTTCTAATAAAATGTTATATCTTTTAAATAACATATATGGTTAGGAAATTTGACGAAAAGTTCAAAAAATTGCAAATTTTGTTAAAAATCAGTGATTTTGAATTTCTCAATGTGTTGCCAATTTAAGGATTTTGAAGCTTATTTTCCTTTTTAAACTTCCTGGCATCAAACGCAATATGATCATGCAACAAAAATGGACAGAAATTTGAGCTCTTTCTAGTCATGCATCTGGTATATTTTTTTAGAGTTTTGAATCAAAAGTTATTGAGCCAAACCACAAAATGTGGTCCGTTGTCTTGAATGGGTTAAGCGGCAAGTTGTACAGGTTTAACTGTATTTAAATATTGTAGACTTGTAGCTATTGATGAAGAAGGTGATCGCATTAATTGTCTGAACATGTAACATTCCTCAATATGTCATGGAAAAAATCAAACAGTTCAGATATTTCCACAAAAAGACCTTTTGGAAAGCAGTTTAAAGGGATTGATTAACTTTGTGAAAAATTCAAAAATCAGCTCAAATGCCAGTGAATTGTGTGCATTCCTCCAACTACATATATAATTAAGGATATGTGAAAGTATGAGAGAAAATGAAGCCGTTTACTATCCTAAAAAAGAGAAAAAAAACTATAGCGCAAGTCGCTCGGCTTCTTCGCTGCACTGCAGCGTGCTGCAGTCACAAAAACAAGCACCAGCGCTTGGCAATTTCAGAGCGGGTTTCCAGCCCGTGAAGAAATAGGGATTCGTTCATTGTACGGTATTCTGTGATAGAACCGTAAGACTTCTTTAAGGTTCGGTGGTGCTCTATCCCGACATCAATGTTCAATCGTAAATATCCTGATATATAAACGACAGATCAGCTTATAAAACTCAGGTGATTCCTGTCTGACCTAAAGGTTTGCAATTATGATTACAGCATTAGCTGGAACAGTGATTTTTTTTTTCAATCCTGGGCAAAGTTAATCAATCCCTTTAATATACCAAAACTATACACATTTGCATCCAATGGCTGTTTGTGAAATTACTGTAAAATCATATACCTTCATTTGCATGAATCTTTCACAAATTTTATGAGTGGTTCAGATTATGGGGAGCGTTTCATGAAAGGATTTGTCGGATATTTTATCCGACAAGTGTTATAAGCTACTGAAATCCTTGCATCTGATTGGCTGAGAGCAAATTTGTCAGTAAAAATCACTGACAAAAAGCTTGATGAAACGCTCCCATGAAAGTTTCATTCTTTGAAGTAATTACCAGTATAGATGAAGACACAATAAAACACCCAAATTTTTGCAGTTCACAAAAGTTTCTTCCTGTAAAAGTGGCTGTCAGACTTTACAATTAGAAAGCTTCATGTTGCGAGAGTTTGTAGTTTCACTGTTCATGCTTACTCTCTAGATAATAGAATTATTGACAGTTCCTTTGAATTCTTGGAGGTCGATAAATGCAAAAGCTACGCCTCTGGTTTTTCATGATCTGAATTATCATCACACATCACAGATTGAATATCCTTGTTCGATGTACAGTTATGATAGTGAAAATTTTGGTTTCTCGTACAATCTAAAAACTAAAGAGAGTGAAATTTCACTTTATTTTCACTCTCCCAGGGGTCATGTCAGTGATCACTTGTTTAGGAGTGAATATCGAGTGAATATTGAGTACTTTCTCTCTCTAAAAAAAAGAGTGAGTTTTCAATGCATTTTCACTCCCACGTCACGGTCACTAAGCAAGGTGCTTCAAAAAAATGCTACAACATTAATGTGGCTTTAGCCTCTTTTCATTGCTCCCAGCATTCAAGGAATTCCTTCCTACCACACTTGGGTAGAGAGTGGCAAATATAGATTAATGTCTTGCTAGATGATAATAACTCTTTATCCATATCTATTTGAATTCTAGACTGCCACGTTATTTGGAGCATCATGTTCCGTACGCATGGTGTGTGTTACGTACGCATGGTGTGGTGTGTGGTGTGTGGTACACTGTTTGTTCCTTTAGTCGACAAAAGCAGATGAGGAGTTAAATGCTGGGGCTCAAACTCAAGAGCTAACATCTCCAGTCAACCTCTACATTACATGTATCTTGGATATGGTGCAGTGTGTTGTTTTTTTTTTGTTGAGATAAATGTAGTTTTGAAAGGAAAGGGAGAAATATTTGATGCAATGACTTGGGATGAACTTCCAGAATCTGAGAATCTGATGAAGTAAGCATTAGTTGTACCCCTCCAACCTGATCTAGATTTCTGACTGGTTGAGGCGAAGCCTAATTTTTTTAAAGAGGTCTTCACTACGTGACCCCTCCCTGAACAGGGTTGTAAAAAGATATGCACATGTATGTCCTTCCTGAAACAGCGCTTAAACGCTTCTACCACTCTGCAGATAAATCAAATTTTCTGGACAGCAAAATAATGTGGAAAAACAAATGTTGGATGAAATATTTCTTTAAAAAATAGATGTATTACATAATTGTAATATTTTTGTGTGTCTGTATACATGTACATGTACATTACAAATTTTTCTAAATAGAATAGGCTTTTCTTTTCTCTCTGAAAACGTCAACCTGTTTGAAAATCTTGCCGAATTTGGTTTAGAGTAAAAGCTTTCAAGAAGTTTGGTCTTGAGTCATAAATGTTTGATGAAAACTTTAATACATGTAGCTGACAGTATGAGCTATGATTTATAATGTAATAACACAAGCCCATGCATAGTTACATATAAGTGTAGGCAGGGGAAGAAAAAGGGTGGTAATATCCTCCCAGTAATTGTTTTTTAAAGTTTCTCTGCACGTTCACTTCTTTCCTGACACTTCGTCGTCATTTTTACGAACTGATGAATCCGTGCGCAGTGTGCAGAAGCGTGAATTGGCGGGAAACAAATTTATAGATTTAGGTGTTCTTAGATAACGGAATTTGCTTTCTGTTGCATAATTTCATGTATCGATTTATACATCAAAAGAAAGCTTATATGACTTTAATTTTGAAATGGTGTATAGTATTATGTATATTAATACGGAATAAGGAAGCACTGGCCATTCAAACCCGATTCGATGGTTCGTAAAACCGTTTTCTCCAAAGCGCGTATTTGCGCACGTGCGCGGATTCATCAGTTCGGAATAACGATGATGACTTTAAGACCCTGTCACCAATTGTGGACCTATTAATCTTACTGAAATTGTTCTCCCTTTGGATGCACCCCTCCCATTCCCCGCTTCCCTAGATGAAAAGCTCGTTAGGCTTAAACGGGCTCTGGACAACATTTTGAATCATTCATAATTTCAAAACCATGACTCAGACACTTCCATAAGATAAAATAACACAAACTTCACGAATAAAACGCTGTACCTTAAAAAAGACCCCCCCAAACACTAGTGTACAGCTCGTATCATGTAAAATCAACACAAAAGAACTTTACCTGGCATTCTTTATCAATTTCATGACAGGAATAATTTAAGGGCTAAATTGATCACATTCTGTCCTTAAAATTGGCAAAAATGATATTTTTTCTTTTAATGCTACATGGTTCTAGTGAAATGCAATGTCTTTGAAAACAACATACATGGTTAGGAGCTTGGAAAAAAAGTTGGAAAAATTGCCACTGGTGATAAAAAAACAATGATTTTGAACTTCTCAATGTGTTGCCAATTCAAGGATTTTAAAGCGTATTCTCCTTTTTGAAATTCCTGGCATCAAAGGCAATATGGTCACACAACAAGAATGGACACAGCCTGTGCAGAAATTTTTGCTCTTTCTACTCGTGTATCTGGTTTATTTTTTAGGGTTTTAATGAATCAAAAGTTATTGAGCCAAACCACAAAATGTGGCCAATTTTTCAGAAATTAAGGGTTAATGTACTGGTTTGATGGGTGAGGAGTATGAAGAAAATGTAAAGAACATAAAACCCTGTGCATGGGACCCAAGATGGACTTGGGTTCTGTGCATGCCCTTCTCTATACGAGTGCTCATGGATGCATGGACTGGGCCCTCTTGCATAAAAAGTTGCGATTAAACGCAACTCAAAAAATTAAAAGCAAGTCCCAAATACGCGATCCTGATTGGTTGAAAATCGAGTTGCGTTTAATTTTTTGAGTTGCGTTTAATCGCAACTTTTTATGCAAGAGGGCCCTGGTCTACCAACACAAGTAGCTTTTTATTGAGAATTTCAAAATCAGTTGAAGAAAATAAATGTTAATTTGAATTGAATTGAATTGAATTGAATTTAAATTTCCAGTATCTCTTTATAGAAGTAGTATTTGAAGCCCATATTTTGAATAAAGTATAGCATCATGGAACCTCTAACATGCAGAACAAAATATATTTTTGGTGATTGATACCCTTTAAACTTGTTCACGTTGTCCTCACGTAGGATGCCCGCTCCCTTATTCCTGCTTCCGATGCATGAAAAGATGAAAAGCTGGACAGGCTTATGGGCACCGGAGGAAATATTTCTTCATTCATAATTTCAAAGCTAATGACTGAGACACTTATATGTATAGGACACGCAATAACACGTACTTTATGAATTAAGCCTGCTAGCTTTAAAGATGATTAAAGTTGAGTTCTGGTGATGCGATTACATTGTGAAAGAAACTCTCTCAAAGTAATTGGGAAAGGTTGGTCATGTCTACATAAGAATTGGTTCATACTGAGAGGTTTTGATACCATCAGAATGATAAGATACATGTATTGACCTAATCTTGTTGAAAAGGACTGCACATGCACAATGCATGAATGTTCGCGGCCTGAACACTTTTATCCAATTCTCGTCATATTTTGAATATGAAGGCATTTGAAGAGCA
Organism: Heliocidaris tuberculata; assembly: GCA_025618425.1. Taxonomy (NCBI): domain Eukaryota; kingdom Metazoa; phylum Echinodermata; class Echinoidea; order Camarodonta; family Echinometridae; genus Heliocidaris; species Heliocidaris tuberculata. The sequence goes on along the minus strand of CM046849.1, from coordinate 10,134,391 downwards.
ATCCTTTCCAGGATACATTTCTACTAAACTGACATAAAAGGAATGAGAAAGCCTCCACAAATTATTTTTTCACCTTTCCCAGAATTCAACCTTCTCTTCAAATAACATTCACTGAGGATATTCCCCCCCACTTGTGCGACAGTGTCAGGCATTTGTTTACAGGTGAGTACAGATGTCGGGCAATTTGGGCCTAACCCGATCAGACGCCGCCAATTGATTAGGGCTCCCTCGCTTGTCAGCACCATGTTAAGCAGGGGCTGGGAGCCCAAACAGGTGTCTCAGGCAGAGTGGCTGATAAAAACCTGACATGTAGTAGTGTCGTGTTTCAGACCTGTTTAAAGCTACGTTTTACGGGACTTGTGGTTTCAAAACTTTATGTTGGCGAAACCCTAAGTTAACAAAACAGCGACACACTAACCACAATGAGACTTCATGGGCCTGAAACAACAATGCTTGTTGTTCTGAAACTACAAGCCCAGCGATCCTCGTTAACAACGGAAGTAGATACCGATTGTGTGTACAGTACACATACAGTTCCTATGTTCATTATTCGTGCGAAGGGTATGCCCGGAAGTTTAACATGAACAGAGGGGTCATCGTAAACTACAAGCTTGCGAAACTTCACATGGTCCGATACTGCGACGGAGGACCACCCACTGCTTGTGGTTTCGGCCTTAACCACGAGCTCACTTGTGGTTCTAGAACTACAAGTAAACTTAAAGTTTTGAAACTACGAGTCCGTTCATATGGTCTGAAACTACAAGATAACTACAAGTAAACTTAAAGTTTTGAAACGACAAGTGAGACTTTAAGTTTAGCTCCCATCTTGTGAACGTAACTAATGTTGAGAAGTATTCTGTTAGATTGCTTATCTTACTTTGTATTTTGTAAACCAATGAAAAAAAAAAGTCTGGGAGCAGTGAGCGATTTTAACTGGAAAGCTCCATAAGAGCTCTGGGGGGCATTTCATCAAGTGTCTTGTCGATGATTTTGACTGACAAATTTGCTCTCAGCCAGTCAGATGCAAGGATTTCAGTAGCTTATAACAGTTATTGCAACTTGTCATTGATGATAAGTTTTATGAAACAGGCCATGGGGGGCGTTTCATCAAGTGTCTTGTCGGTGATTTTTACTGACAAATTTGCTCTCAGCCAATCAGATGCAAGGATTTTAGTAGCTTATAACAGTTATTGCAACTTGTCATTGATGACAAGTTTTATGAAACAGGGCCCTGGGGGCGTTTCATCGAGTGTCTTGTCGGTGATTTTACTGACAAATTTGCTATCAGCCAATCAGATGCAAGGATTTCAGTAGCTTATAACAGTTATTGCAACTTGTCATTGATGACAAGTTTTATGAAACAGGGCCCTGGTAAAGCCAAAAAGAGCACCAGTGAACAAAACGGTATTTTTTACATTGTTGTAAACCTATAGTTATATGTTCATTGTTATTGAATATATATCATATTTTGTATGATTCTTATGAAAGCATATTTTAATGAATTTGAAAATCTTATGCAAAGCACCTCCGACGACATATTTTTTGTTTTGGATTAGATAACATAGAGAAAATGTGACATTAATCTAATTGCTTCTGCATTTAATAATAATAATAATAACAATAATAATAATAAAAATTGTTGTATAGCGCATATCATGTTACAACATCCCTATGCGCTTCCAAAGGGTTTGGATATTATTACCCCGGCTTTGGCTCCGGCTGCCGTAATCAGCGCACAGTGCATTTCAAGGAACAATCTGCCAGGTACCTATTTTAAGGTATAAGATAGTTTTGGGAAGCCCTCAAAAACTTTTTGTGAGATTTCTTTGATTTTACTTAATAAATAGCAGGGTACTAACATAACTAAGATGCTGTGAAGTTTTTTCCTCCTCAAGTGAAATATTTATAGAATGAGAGGTGAAAAGTAATAAAAATCCCTGGCCCAAAAAAGAGGGGATGTAAATTCGAACAACGGCCACACACATTACGCACATGGGGATTGCCGTGTGTGTAGAATAAGCTACACATAGTGCGAAGCGCTGGGTTTATTGTGTGGGGAACCTTCAGGTGGATATGGTCTTAGCGTGAGGCAGTGAAAAGCGTTTCTTACAGATATTTACACTAAAATTTGTTTGAAATCGTGATTGGAATGTTAAATAATCTTGTACATGTGCCTTATGATAAAAGGAGAATAGTATGTGACTATGTTAGATAAGTTTCTTGCCAGTATGATTTTTGCTACCGAGACTGTCTATGAGCTTTAACACCTGGGTGGAGAGTGGCAAATGTGGATAAGTGACTTGACAAAAGACGTTAGTGCCGGGCTGGGATTCGAACCCTCAACCCTTGGAATGAGAGTCAAGTGAATGAACCACTATACCTCGACACCTCCAGTTGTCATCCTTCTATGATAATAAAGAATAAGAAAATATTTGTCAGTGACTATTCTCATTGTATTCACTCTCAAGGACAAAGTACATGTACTATCCATAGAAAAATGAAGCAGTGAATTCAACTTGAAATGAACATGATGCAGCACTCTCCTACATCCTTCCCTTTATGTTCTTGCATAACATTCACCTAGTTCGACTCCCCCCCCCCCCGTTGACTCCAGTGCTTCTCAATGACTGAACTCATGGTATGCCACTACCAAGAATAGTTACCCCCTAACAACAACCCCCCGAGATTATTGTCTGAGGAGTATAACTGGGAGTGGGGTGATTTAGGGTGGGGGTAATTGTGACGGTCGGATGGATGGTTAATTTTTACCTAACTACTGCATGTATAAAAGCATATGTGTGTGATTGTAAGTAAGCAACCAGGGGGCTGACGACTTTAGTTCCTCTCCGAGGGACTTAGTAATGAGGATTTATGCCTTACCAATTAAGGACACTCGCGCATCCACTTGGTTGCAAACCTGGGTCCTCCCAGTTACGAGACCACTCCTGTACCACTGAGCCATTAACTCCTCCTGTGTGAAGAGTAGTTTTATTGGGGTACTTGTTTGGGGGTATTTGGCCAGGGATTATTTGTTTTGTCTATGGGAGGGCGAGGATAAGTAGTCCAGGGGGTAGTTCGCAGGATATGATCTCAGAAACCTGTATTACAAAAGAGGTCTGAATACTCAGACAAGTGGCTCTCTTCGCAGACTACACAGAAAAATCCTCTAGAAGTTCAATGTATGTGTAATGTGATTTAGAAAGCTGTGTGGATTACTCGTCGAATGTATGTTTCACGAATGTATTCACGGAGGCAGGCAATCCGTTCTCATGTCCCAACTAATGTGCATTCCATCATGTAGTTCAAATTTATACACATTTCCTGCTGAACGGGGCTAGAGTTATGACAGAACATGCCTATAATGTTTTGAACAAAACTCTTCGGGGCATTTATTTTGCATGTGCGTCAATACATGTTTGCAAGTGAAGGGCTATTAAGTTCATTTTGTGAGCTTTTACCAGAGTATTGTGAACATGATTATGTGATTTTGAAATACAGAATGTACTTTAAAACAGCATTTCACTTGATATCAGTTCTGCTCCATGCTCTGGGGAGCGTTTCATCAAGCGTTTTGTCAGTGATTTTTACTGACAACTGTTATAAGCTACTGAAATCCTTGCATCTGATTGGCTGAGAACAAATTTGTCAGTAAAAATCACTTACAAAACACTTGATGAAACGCTCCCCAGGTAGGCCTATGTATGAGTTTAATCCAATCATCACCTCTAGCCCTACTAATACCTTTGATGTAATTGGAAAAATATTTGATAATAAACATTTGACTTGCCCATTCCTTTTAGTTTCTAACATATTGTTAACTTGTGTGAAATGTTGTTTGTTACAGAGCTATATAATGAAAACAACATTTGCTAAAATTTAAAATTGATGTTTCTGATATCCAGCGAAACGGAAGGTCTTCCACGCTCAAGAAGTACAAGTTTTAACTTTTTTCTTGTTAATTCATTTTCTTATAAATATATAATGAATAAAAATAGTAAGGGCACTTCAACTGTATTTTAGATTTGGGTTGCTCAACAATCATAGTAAAAGTTGAAGGGGGCTGGGGCTACCCAAAGTTTGCAAATTGCCTAAAGGGCTGGGTTGCGGGAGTCTGCAGAGCCTCCCCCTCCCTCTTCCTGTGATCACATTCTACCTTGAACTATCCTATCCCATAATGTTGGTAATATTTAGATTAGAGATACATGTATCTGCTAAAAAAATTGCATGTTCATTTTTTTTTTAGGGGGGGGGGTGAGCATAGAACACACTTTTAAGACCTGTTGTATTGGCGGCTTTGACTGATATAGTACCCTTTAAGAATAAATATATACTTTGATACATGATAACATAAATATGATCTCAAAGACTGTTTTTTATTCTTAAGGGAATCTACAATGCCTAGCTTCTTTACTGGATTCCCTCATATTTCATGCCAAACTATTTTGTCTTATCCCAACTTTAAAATGATAGAAATGTTGATATGTGTGTATTTGTATGTTTACTTGTATTTTTTTCTTCTTCTTTTCTTGAAAGTTTTTAAGATATGTTCCTATATTATTGTAATAATGCAGTGGTCATTGTTTATGTTCCAGTTATGTCATTTGAGATATGAAATAAACTGAAACTGAAAACTGAAACTGATATATCGACATTCACGTTGCAAAGATAAAGTTGACGTCTGGTCATAAGACTCAATTGTGAAAGAAACTGTCTCAGAGCGATTGGGAAAGGTTGATTATGTAGCACATAGGAATTGGTGTATGCTGTAAGGTTTTGGAATCACCAAAATGATAAGAAATTGACTCAATCCTACTGAGAGTCACATGCACTGCATACAGAAATATGTATCTGGGACAACACACAAATGCTGGGCCCGAATATTTTAGCTGTTGTCATATTTTTAATGTGAGGGCATTTGAAGAGCAATCCTTTTCAGGAGACATTTCTACTATGATAATCTTCCAAACTAACATACCGGTAAAAAAAAAATGAGAAAGCTCACAAATTATTTTTTACCTTTCCCAGAACTCAACCTTCTCTTTATAAAAAAGCTTTCAAAATTCACACTATTGAACAAGAATATATTTGCAGGTACCTACTCATTCTGGCACCTGTTTGATTATTAAAGTGCTTCATTTCATTTCATTTTATGAGAAGCATTTCAGCTGACATGTGAATGCAAAACAAATTTGTTTCATCTCATTAACCTGTTGCCTATAGGAAGGAAATAGTCCCTGTATTAAACCTATGAGAAGGAGAGAATTTGGCAGTCAAATGGTTAAATCTAGATGTTTTTACCAGTGAAACACTCTTCACTGCGACCGTGTTGTAGTAGCATTGGTGATCAATTGCCAGTTTACATGTATTCTTTAAGAACCATCTTTATGTATGATTGTATGCCGTTAGACAGCAAGCTACATTATTTTGCTTCTCTAACGGACTTCAAAAAATTGACAACTTGGTCACTCAAGGTGGAAACATGTAAGTTTCAGAATGTTAAGCTTTTTTCTTTGTTTGAAAAGCCTGTTGATCGGGGAATACACACATATGTGGCTTGAATGTTTGGTCAAAACTTTTCAGCTGTTTCTAGTCATATTTCGGATACGAGGGTATTTGAAGAGCTATCCTTTTCAGGGGATATTTCTATTATGATACTCTTCCACAAATGACATAAAATATGAGATAGCTAACAAATTATTTTTCACCTTTATCAGAAGTGTCGACCCTCTCTTTAAATGCCTGACTTAAGCCCCATTTCAAACCTCTTGTAGTGACCATGTTGCTCACTCGTAACAAGCAGTGCTAGCGATAAGAGATTGTGACGTCAACACTGCACAGTTCTGCGATGATGTTCCTCATAATTGACTTTGAATTGAGCAGGTGAATGTGCTAACTAGGAACATGCATGCAGTAATGATTTTATCTGTCTGTCACTCCTATACAGCATCCTATGCCTGGGCCTAAAGGAGTGTATGTACGACAGACTAGGAGTCCTGCACAAGTAGTTAGTCCAACATCCTTCACTGCCAGATCACCCCAACCTCAGGTAAGTACTCTATTGTAATCAATATCACTATGATCACAGTCATGATCATTATCATCATTGTCAATATTACAATCATCAAGAGAGTATTACTGCTATCTTTAGTATCACCTCTATTATCATTATTATCTTTGTAATCATCTTTGTCATCTTCATTATTATTATTATCATTATCTACATCACCGTCATTATCATCATCATCATCATTACCATCATCATCATCATCATCGTAATCAATGTCACCATTATTGTCATCATTGTCATCATCACTATCATCATCATTATCATTATTACCATCAACATCATCACCATCAGCGTTGGCATCGGCATCACCATCAGCATCATTATATTCATAACTATCATCATCATCATCACCATCATTATCATCATCTTCATCATCATCATCATCATCATCACCATAATCATCATCTTCATTCTCATTTTCATCATACATAATCCTTATCATCCTTCTCAAGATTGTCATAATCGGTTATTATCATTATTGTTATTACATATTGTCAAAGTGATCATGATCATCATTGTCAACATCACCATTATCATAATTTTTATCATCATCATCATCATCATCACCATCATAGTCATCATCATCCACATCACCATCTACATTATCTGTACAATTAGGATCATCATCATCCCATCATCATCATCAGTGTTATCATTATCGTCTGTTTGGAGCTAGAAGGGCATTAAGTCCCATCTTTTCTATAGAGAGAGTTAACGCTCTTCTGGCTCCAAACAGACATTATCTTCTTCAGTACTGCAATCATACCATTCCTAATGTCATCATGATCATCATGTTTATGTCAGTTCATTTGTTGCTATGATTTTCATTGGCAAAATATTATATGAATGCATGTATCCTTTCAGTTTGCACTGCTGTTGCCCCCTTCCCCCCCCCAAAAAAAATTTCTTTCTCTCTTTTGAAAGCTGGTTGAAAATTACTTTTCTCCATACCTAATGAAAGAAAATGTTATCTGAAGTGTCTGATCTATGTAAGACTTAAAGGGGAAATCCACCCTTGTATTTTAGTTGATTTTGATAGAAGCAGATAAATGAGAGAAACAGATCGATAACATACAATTGTAGTTTGACCTTCTACCAACCTTAAATTTTTGCAAGCAAGCTTTCGTCCACTCCTGTTGACTTTCTCAAGCCAAGTGATCAGTCATACACTAATAGCAGTTTGAGCAAAATCCGAAGAGATATGAGAAAGTTATGAATTTTTGAAGTTGTAATCAAACACAAATTTGCACCCCATGACGCTTCTTGAGAGGTCCTCTCCCGTTTGCTCAGTACAGAAAATTTCATAAGTTTTCATTTTCTTTAGTTGGTGATGAAGGTCTACATTTGTTTCTTATAGGTTGTGTGTAAAAACATATATGTACATTTATTATATCTAGGGTGTATGTATGGTTAAAATGTTTCTTTAAAGAAATTGGAAATTTATGATTATTTTAGTAGAGGGCAAGTGGAAGAGGACCTCGCAAGATACGTCACGGAGTTGCTAATTTGTATTTGATTTATTTCAACTTCAAAAATTCATAACTGTCTTATTTCTTATCGGATTTTGCTCAAACTTTCATCGATCTGTTTCTTTCTTTTTTTTTTGCGTCTTTTAAAACCGACTCGATATCGGAGAGGACTTCCCCTTTAATCCCTCAGAACATTAGCATCCCTTCAGTAAATCATGAGCATCGTTTCATGTGGAAATGAAATAATTCTCTTCGACTGATCGATTAGTCTGGATTATGAAATCTAGGTTACAAATTTGAGTTGACATCGGGCAGGGCCTGTATGGGTTAGTGGGGTGGAATGGTGGTCGGAATTAGGACAGGTTTCCTGTTCTTTCCACAACTAGTAGCCGTTTTTGTTTTTCTATGAGATGCAAAGTCATGCAATATCATGCAATCACAGGTGTATCCTACTCTTTTATAGGTTCAAAGAAATCGTCGTCATTTTTACGAACTGACGAATCCGTGAAACGTGAATTGGCGGGAAACAAATTTCTAGATTTAGGTGTTTTTAGATAACGGAATTTGCTTTTGTTGCATAATTTCATGTATCGATATATACATCAAAAGAAAGCTTATGACTTTAGTTTTGAAATGGTGGATATTATTATGTATATTGATAAGGAATAAGGAAGCACTGCCCATTATACAAACACGATTCAACGGTTCGTAAAAACGTTTTCTCCAAAGCGCGTAGTTGCGCACTTGCGAGGATTCGTCGGTTTGTAAAAACGATGACGAAATATGCTCCTACAACAATTGCTTCAAGGTAAATTTACTGCATTAACTACACAAATAAAAATAAATTAATTTTTAAAAAAAATGAGACGTGTGAAATAATAAATAAAAATGTAAAGCGCATTAAGTATAATGCACTATAAAAATGTAATATATTATTATTATTATTATTATTATTATTATTATTATTATTATTATTATTATTATTATTATTATTATTATTGCGCGAAAATGCAGGTATTTCAGAGCCATCTTTACAGGGGTTGCATTCCAAAACATGCATTCCAAAATGAGAAAATTAAGGAAAATATATTTCCGTGACTCCTTTGACTTGTATCAATACTCTACAAAAGCTTTAAAGTAGATGCTGAAAAAATTAGAAAAAATATTTCTTTTTCATGTGAATCTGTAGTCGTTTTGCCCCTCCTGTTCATATTTGTTCATGCAGTGTTATAGATATCTTGTCTGACAGTTAAAATGTTTATTTACTGCGGGAAGGGGGGGGGGGGGGAGAGGCACTCTAGTAGCATTTTTCTGTTTGCATTATTGTAGCTTTTTAGGAAGAATTAAATATATCAGGATCCCCTTCCACCCTTTTTTCGTACTTGATAGACATTTGTTAAACCCTTTTCTGCAAATTGTTTTTATTGTAGTGAAATAGCGATTTGAAAATCCGAGGAAATGTTTTCACTTACTAATTTTTAAATATTTTTAAAAGTAGTTCAATGATAAATGTTATAACATTATTCAAGTCCCCCCCCCCCCCCCCCCACCCCAATCCATTCAGAATGATCAAGAGATGCCCCCATCACTGTTGGCCAGACATTGAGTCATACTGAAAAATACCATTCAACTCTGCTGAGCTTTTTAATGGTATAGCGCCATCTTATGTCAGAGATCCAATGACTTCTTGAATTTAAAGGGTTCAGCGATAGCAAGGCTATCAAACAGAGAAAGATAAATTTGATAGAAGTGTGCTTGTAGATACATTGGAATATGGATGAATACAGGAAAACCTGCTTTTTCGACCACTTGTATAGAAGACCACCTGTCTATAAAGACCACATTTTGTGTTTCCCTTAAATATCCAACAACATTCTTTTTCTTTTCATGGGAACCTGCAGTAAGTAACCTGGACAAAAGACTGCCTAATGTTTTTGTCTCCCTTGTGCAGTCTGTATACCCAGGATTTCACTGTATATAGATTAATTTTCAAGCATTTCTAAGTAAAAAACAGTAGCGCTGACCCCTTATTATACTTGTAAAAAAAAATCTGCTTGCTTCATACTGTATTCTGTACTATCCCATTTCGTTTACCCCATCGCCATAGCAACCTAGACCAGCCTTCCAAGTGGTACGGCGGAACGCTTCTTCCCCGCAAGCCCACCACGGCATGTGGCCCAACGCCAACCTGGCCTCGCCTCCCCCGCAAAGCACGCAGGGTCCCGGATGGCACCAATACTTCCGGCCGACGCCCGTCAGCCCCACCATGCAGAGGTACCCCCCTCCTCCCCCTCATCAGCAGCAACAGCAGCAGCAGCAGTCTCATCCTCAGTCTCACCCACAGCCTTATCCCGTCTACTCAAGTCCGCCAATCGTCAGTAATGTAAGTCAGATCTTATCGTTAACCCATAGCCTCCAGGAACCGGGTGGTCCATGTATTAAGCCTATGGGAATGAGAAAATTCAGTAGTCAACGGGTTAAGAGGGAGCTTACGACTCGGGACGGGAGAGCAACAGGACGGGGGAGAGTTAACAGACTGCGGCGGTCCTTGCACTATCCCCGTCTTGTTTTTCAATCAAATTACGAAAAAGTGGACAGCAACGCACTGCAGTGTTCGGCTTCCCGTCCCCACTTTAGACCAGACGCTATTTCGCCCGAGAACTGTCCTGAAATCAAACAGGACGGAGAGATACTCTGAGTCGCGCATGCACACGTCAATTTTCCTCTCAACTCCCTGTCTTCAAAGGCTCCCGTCCTGAAATCGTAAGCTCGTTAATGTCATCAGTGACATAACGTAGGTGCATCCATTGAGGGGGTACCAGTGGCATGGAAGGGGGGGGGGCCTACAAAATACTTTTTTTTTCCTTCGCTCTTTCTTTCCTTCCCCCCTGCTCCCATTTCTTTTTTTGAGGGGGGTTTTCAAATTTTTTTTTGAGGGGACCTGTCCTCCAGTCTTTGCAAGCAGATGCTTATGTGACTCAGCCTACATACATGATATACATGTACATGTATGTCTTTCCTCCCCTTAAATATCTCTCTGAACTATGGCTGAATCATAATTACTAAACCAAAAGCCCCTTTATGGCGCTACTATTCCCTGGGTAAGTCAAGAGGACCTCTGAAGTAAATTTCTGAGAGAGGAACTCGTTCTAGCTCAGAGCTAGTCTATTCATGCTCTTTAAATTTGTGGTCTTATTTAGTTGTTAATGAAGCTGCTGCTGTACTGTGTAGTAAAACTACTATTTACTTGCTTAAACACTGCTATAAATGCCATAACATTTATGTCTAAAATTAGTGCTGGATGTGAATTGTCATTCAAATGCAAATTCAGACCCCTCCCCAGACCAAAAAAAAAGAAAGATTTAAAGGAAATGGCACCTCCTTCACATCTGGAGGTCAGTCCTCGCTATAAACGTCACCTCACTGCTAAGAGGGCTTCATATCCATTGAAAATTCATGGCAGTAGCGTCCTTTTTGCAGTGATTTGATACAGTTATCAAAACTCTGATGATAAGTGTACCGACTTGCCATACCTGGGGGGATGTTTCACAAAGAGTTAAGCTGGACTTAGAGTCATGCATATTAAAGTGCCAATGCGCATCCGGTATATAACGTGTATTCTCATTGCTAGACTTCCCAATAGTGCCCCTCCCCTGAGCATGATTTGACCAATGTGGTGATGCGTAATATACAGCACGCAACTAGGAATTTAAGTGCGACTTAAAGTCCAACTTCACACATCGCCTAAATGCTATAAGGGCATCATAGCCACTGAGAATACATGTAGCAGTAATGTCCTTTTTGCAGTGAACCTCCCCTAATCACCAAACCCTGCTGGTTTAACGGTCACATTTCCCTGCTGGCATGCCATTATTGCAGGGAAGGGAACCATTCATCGCTTCCTCTCTCAAAGTTTTACGACTTCCTCTTTTCCGGACTTCCCTTGACAGTCACAGAGACCCTGTTGGTGTAGTTCCTTGAACCAGAAATATCACAAAGTTACAGAGGATAACCCATTTGTATTTTGGGGCAACAAGGAGGCTTTTCCTTATTTAAAAAAAAAAAATTACTTCATGAAACGCATATCAGCCTTCAGAAGTGTAACAACATGCAATGTTTAGTCAAAGTTTTAGTTTAGTAAAAGGGGATATATGCACATACATTTTTGCACAGAGCTCTTGAGAGGAACAATAACCCAGATTTTGGATATGAAACATACCATTATGAGTAACAAAAAAACATTGTGTAATAATCAAAGTCATAAAGAGTACACCAAAGATTGCATCATGTACAGGCCTGATCGAGGAAGTGTCGAATTGCACTGAAGTAGTGCTTTGTCATGACTTGCACAAGATTATTAGTGAGAACACAACTTTTTAAAATTGTGGAATTTAAAGTAAGCTCTTTATGCACCTACATGTATCATTGATGAAATGGTCTGTTCAGAGCCAGAAGGGGGCTAATGCTGTGTTGAAGTATATGAGTTAACGTCCTTCTCGCTCTCACTTACAGATGAAATGGTGCATTGTGCATGCTGCATGTGGCAGTATGTGTGAAAAGTGGGAAAATCATTTGATTTTGATAAAAAGATTTTGGATAAAATAAGTTTTAGCTTTATAAAAAGAGTGGGTTATACTATGTGAAGTAAATGCTCTCCACACACCTTTGAATTTTTTTTGCTCATTTTTCTGGTTTATAACAGTACTGTATCCCTAATATCTTTCTGATGATTATTCCCTCTTTTCAATGTTTTTATTTAATATATTTTAAGCCCTGATTGTGCTTTTTTGCTCGCATGTAAGTATTTGTCAGTATATCACTTAATTGAGTGCAGTCTTATAATGAGAGAACATTGGAAGTAATCGGTAGCGGTTTCGTTTAAATTAGAAGATCCGTTTTCATGTGTAGAAAGCTGCACATGCAAATCTTAATTAGCTTTGCGGCTCTTTTTTGTGCCATATTTTGATAAGCATGAAAGTATCATGATCTCTTAAAGATAACATTGAGTTATGGTCATGTGATTGCATCATGAAAGAAACTGTCTCAAAGCAATTGGGAAAGGTTGATCATGTCTACATGAGAATTGTTTTATACTGTGAAGTTTTGGAATCACAGAAATGATAAGAAATTAACCCAGTCTTGCTGAAAAGCACTACACACAAAAATGGGTATATGGGACTGCACACCTTGGCTATTTTTTTGTCATATTTTAAATATGAAGGCATTTGAAGAGTAATCCTTCTCAGAGGACATTTCTTCTATGATTTTCTTCCAGACTGACATAAAAGGAATGAGAGAGCTCACAAATTATTCTTAAACCTTTCCCAGAACTCAACCTTCTCTTTAAAGGGATTGATTAACTTTGCCCAGGATTGAAAAAAAAAAATCACTGTTCCAGCTAATGCTGTAATCATAATTGCAAACCTTTAGGTCAGACAGGAATCGCCTGAGTTTTATAAGCTGATCGGTCGTTTATATATCAAGATATTTACGATCGAACACTGATGTCGGGATAGAGTACCACCGAACCCTAAAGAACTCTTACGGTTGGCATACCTCGCTCTATCACAGAATACCGTACGGGCTGGAAACCCGCTCTGAAATCGCCAAGCGCTGGTACTTGGTTTTTGTGACTGCAGCGCAGCGAAGAAGCCGAGTGACTTGCGCTAGCGATCGCTAGATTTTTTTTCTTTTTTAGGATAGTAAACGGGTTCCATTTTCTCTCATACTTTCAGATATCCTTAATTATATATGTAGTTAGAGGATTGCACACAATTCACTGGCATTTGAGATGATTTCACAATTTTTCACAAAGTTAATCAATCACTTCAATCATTTTGATGTAGAAATGAAAGTAGAGAAATTAATTATTAATTTGGCATAGAATGTAAAAAAGAATGCCACCTCCATGAAAGTTTTCATAGTAAGCGGAAAATGATTTTAATTTTTCGCTAAGAATAATGAAAATTCTATACACGATTAACTTTAAAATCATGGATATCATTGTAGCAAAAGGACTTTTTTCAGAGAATACCATTGTCGTTGTCTAAGTAATCTTACTTTGCATTGCCTATCAGACTTATTTTGGACGTGTATTTTCAAAATTTTGGTATAGTGCTTTTGAAATACTTCTCAAGCTATTTAAAAAGCACAACTCATTTACAGGCCGAAATGAGAAAATTTGTTCTGTGCAGGACATCTTTGTTTTCATGTTACTTAAAAAGTGGATTATCCAAATAACTTTCAATGATATTTGTTCTTTTTGAATAAAAAATTCTTTGGTCCATTATTTATCATGAAAGCAGAACAATATCCTAGCACAAACAATGCATTTCTACGATTCTGCTGGGGTTTGTGAATGTGAAAATCATGAGTTATACAAACAGTAGTAAAGTAGTAAAAATATATATGATTTTTAATAGGAAGGTACATGTGTACTTGCTACAATTGCACACACTTCTTCTTGTGTGAAAAGGCCCTAACTATTGCTGGTTTAACCCTTTCAGGACAGGAATTATTTAAGAGCTAAATTGATCACATTTTGTTCTTTAAATTGGCAACAATAATATTTTTCTTTTAGCGCTACATGGTTCTAATAAGCTGTAATGTCTTTGAAAACAATACACATGGTCACAAATTTTGTCAAAAAGTTTTGAAAATTGCCAATTTTGTTTAAAAACAATGATTTTGAACTTCTCAGTGTGTTGCCAATTTGATGGTTTTAAAGCTTAATCTCATTTTTTTAATTCCTGGCATCAAACGCAATCAGGTCATGCAACAAAAATGGACATAGAGTGCGCAGAAAATTTTGCTCTTTCTACTCATGCATCTGGTATATTTTTTAGAGCTCTGAATCAAAAGTTATTGAGCCAAACCACAAAATGTGGTCAATTGTCGCGAAAGGGTTAAACCAGACCAAAGAAAGTATGCATTTATGTATACTGGCCTTATTGTTTCAAAAGGGTGTTGCATCAAATATTTTTGTACAATCTATGTATACAGGTCAAATTACCATTGATATCTGAACTCTAGCATTCAACCATCTATTGTTCTTCTATGTGTATTGAGCAAATCTGATGATGGTTGAAAAAAAAAGGTCCAGATACAACAATACAAGGCTGTAAATTGTTTTCGTATTATCTGTTCTATTTCATTGTTTTGACGGAATTGCTATTATTCACAAATTTAAAACACAGGTCTTGTTTGTATTGCGAAACTTCGTCAATTTATAGGTCTAGCTTGTCAGAGGTTATGCAAGAGGTTGGCATTATTTCTTAACGTTATCTACGTGCATGTGGAATGTCTATTATTCACAATTTTAAAACTCAAGTCTAGTTTGTCAGAGGTTTTGAAAGAACTTGCCACTCTTTCAATCTTCCCCAAGCTATTGTGCTACATTTTAGTCATTTTTAAAAGAGTATTGGTCGGGTCTGGTTGCTCTTCGAAATTACCCTAGGCCATGTGTTTCTCCCATTATGAACCTGAATATACTGTGTTAGGAAATACTGCTTCCTGATCTCAACATTATTATAATGCTGTCCAAACTCTTCCTGTTTCCCTTTCTCATTTTTCTTTTAATTGTGGGTTTAGGTTACTAAGGGAATGGATGGAGGGTGGAAAAGATAGACAGATTGATAGATAATGGATAGATAGAAAGGTAGATATGTGTACAGTAGATAGATAGATAGATAGATTGGTGGAGAGATAGATATATAGATAGATAGAGGATGAGATAACAATACCTATTGGAGATGTATACAACTGTCAAACCAGAAATTTTCTCACGCATGAGACTTTGGCAAATTTTGGGAGTGGTCGAGATTCGCGAAGTGTCATGCCGCAAAATAATCAGATAACAATTGAAACAGCATAGAGTTATTGCAATTCACAAAAGTTTCCTGGTGCGAAATTGGCTGCCATTAACAATTTGCGAAAATTTTATGTCGCAAAAGTTTTTGATTTTACAGTATGTGTGTGAGCGAGAGAGAGAGAGAGAGAGAGAGAGAGAGAGAGAGAGAGATGTGAGGTGGAGAGAGAGAGAGAGAGGAGAAAGAAACAGATACATGGTGAGATTGACATATTCAGCCAAATATATAAAGCTTTCTTCCTTTTTGTAGGGAGGAGGGGGAGGGAGGAACTGAGGCTCCCCCCCCCCATCTGTCTGTAGATATCGGAGAAGAGACACAAGTGGAATGAGAGAGAGAGAGAGAGATATGAGGTGGAGAGAGAGAGAGAGAGAGAGGAGAGAGAGAGAGAGAGAGAGGAGAAAGAAACAGATACATGGTGAGATTGGCATATTCAGCCAAATATATAAAGCTTTCTTCCTTTTTGTAGGGAGGAGGGGGAGGGAGGAACTGAGGCTCCCCCCCCCCCCATCTGTCTGTAGATATAGGAGAAGAGACACAAGTGAATTGAGAGAGAGAGAGAGAGAGAGTAGATTAGGGATAGCAAGAGAAAGAGAGATAATATGCATGAAGAGAGGAAAAGTGGAAAAATGAGTCAAAAATTGAGACGGCCAAGTACAATGCTGTCCAAACTCCAAAGCTCTTCTTCCTCTCTCTCTTTTTCTTTCTTTCTTTCTTATCTTTACGGATCGTGCTATAGAAGGAAGAGAAGGAAGAAGAGGTAGATATGAGAGAGAGAGAGGGGGAGAGAGAGTGTGTGAGAAAGAGAGAGAGTGGGAGAGAGAAGATAGAAAAGAGAGAATGGCTGAAATAGTTGGATGGGGAGTGAAGAAAGAGAAAGAAACTACATACATGCAGATAATATAGAGACATGGAATGTGTATTACATTAAAGCAGTTTTTAAATCTATACCATGGTTTAATTTCCTGGTGATTTTTGTGATGTGGGAATTCTGTTGTAGAAATAGGATAGGACTGACAGGGAAGTGAATTGTTATTAGAGATAGAAAAAAAAAATGGAAAAGGAAGTTCTGTTGCTGCTGATTTAGTCAGTTCACCACACGGCCCAATGTCTTTTCATTGATTCCAGATATACATTAAGGAACTTAATGCAGCATATAGAAAAATTGTCAGTTGTCGAAACTCTAGCTGAAGCCCAAGTGTCCATACAAGAGGTTTCAAAGAGGCATCTATCCTTCTTGTACACTCTTCCATCAGTTTAGATACTATTGGAGTGAAGCACTCTTTAATCCCAGGCTGGAAAAGGCAGTTTGGGTTGAATCGAAAGCAACTTTGCAGGGCAAACTGACCCATGACATCCTGCTAAAGGGTGTAATTTACACTGAACTTGGTCGAGTGATCATCGAAGACCGGACACCCTTTACAGTCGGATTGTCAGCCTGTCATCCCTATTGTGTCCCGGGATTAGCATTGTATCTCTGCATTCCACTGCTACATGCTGCAAAGGACTGGCTTCTCTGTTCAGCTATCGACCGACCGGCCCTGTTTAGGAAGTCAAACGCTCCCTCTCTCTTCTTCAAGTGGGATTTCGACCTTTTATTTATACACAGGCCCATTCATCCCACTCCTGACACCAGAGATTAACAGGACCGTCCAACAATAGGTGCTGCCTTTGTAGTCCTTGTGCCACCACCTCCCCCCAGTTGAGAGATTCTTCAAAGGATTATCCCCACTCCGCCAAGCACCCATTATCGTCCACCCCTCCCCCTATTTTCAGTCAAGAGTCCATCGGTCACGCTTGGCAGCGCTCGACCGTCCGCTCAGGGGTAATTGTTGTCCCCCTTCTTTCTTGGAGCTATTCACCAGACCCCCAGGGTAGCCGAGCCCCCCGTTCTTTGGTTTGTTTTCTGGAGCTATCATGCACACCAGATCCAGACGGATGCCGAAAGTGGGAGGATATTGGTACAACGGGCACGACTCAAGCTCTGCTGTCACCAAAGGCTTTGGATCTTATAGCGGAGGCGGGGGATACTACTACGCTAAACCACACGCGAGAGGAAACAGAATGCAGGTATGAAAATAAAGCTGTCAAGAAAAAAAGATTCAGTGATGTTGAGGAGAATAAAAAGTGCTTCTTGAGGTACATATGTAGGAAGTTTATTGATTTATTACCTTTTTATATGTCTATTGAAGTGGAAATGTACTTACATCCTTTTACATGTACATGTACTTTACACACCCTCATTCATAAGTTTATGCAGTATAGGAGCATATATTTGATTAAATTTGTTCCTGTCTTGCTAGAATTAGTATGCGACACAAAATTTATATATATATATATATATATATATATATATATATATATATATACAGTATATAAATGATATGAGACAAACCTCTTTTTCTCATTTTTTGTTAGTAAGGGTTAGTGAGCTAGAAGGGTGTTAAATTTATAGATTTAAAAGTAAGGGATTAGCAACCTTCTGGCTCTCTGCCATCAATGTATCACTTGTAATATTCATTCTTTTCGAACTAAAGCATAATGAACTTGGTAGATATACCTGCTCATACTATGCGGAGTGGATCCTGTATATGGTGTAAACAGAATTATTTATTCAAATTGTTAATTAAATGTTATTACAACATTACATGTTGCCAGCATAAATTGGGACATCATATACAGCACTGTCCAATATGCAAACTATGCATGACAAAACTAGTTGTTGGACTTTGTTGGTCATTTTGGACCATTTTGAACCATTTTGAACCATTTTGAAGAAGAAGATACCTTCATTTTTAGGATAGTCATTTTGGTCATGCAAGGCTTGTTATTTCTCCCTCCATTTTTTTTTTCTTCACACTTTATAAGAGAATTTCACTTGTGTAAATATTCTTTTGGCTGAAATTACACACGTTTGTATACATGTATGTACATGTCTTTTTGTTTGTGTAAGTGTAAATAGCGATGCTCTCAAATGCACTTCTTAAATTTTATCGTTTTTCAAGTGGATCGACGATGTGTATTCAACATCGGATACGAGGAAGTTTGATGCTCTTTGAACGCTATACCTCTTTTTTTGAAATGGAGTTCTTCTAACAAGCATATGCATGTACTTGTACATGTACAATGTACATGTAGACGTGGCTAACAGAGCATTCACACCGAAGGAACTTTATACAAAATTTAGAAAGGGTACGCAGGATGAGAGTACATGTATGGAGTATAGAGGAATGTCATTGAATTAAAGGGCAATCCAACCTTGATGATAAGATGATTTGTGTGAAAGCAGAAAAATAAGAAAAACAGGATGGTGAAAGTTTGAAAGAAATCGGACAAGGAATAAGAAAGTTATGGATGTTTGAATAATGAGATCACTACATCTATGCGAATCTCAAATTGGCAATTTGGTGAGTCATTTGTTACATTTTTGTGGACAACTCTCCCATTTGTCGTACACAAAAATATCATTAATTTGCTGTTTTCTTCGAGGCGCTTTTACCCTCAGGGCAGTACTCAAAATATATTGGAGATAGCATATTGTTATAGGTCATCATGAGCGAAAAGATCCTACTGAGTAATGACATTTTAGTCATTTTGTGTGTTAGAGCGAATGGGGGAGTTGTCCACAGCTACATCACAGTGACATTACCTATTCGGCCAATTTGAAATTCCCATATGCATAGTGATTACAACTTTCAAATATTCATAACTTTCTTATTGCTTGTCCGATTTCGTTCAAACTTTCACCAATCTGCTTCTCTGATTTTTCCTCTTTCTTTCAAAGCAACTTGCTATTAAGGTTGGATTTCCCTTTAAATTAGAATTGGGAACGGTGTATGTTGATTGTTAGCATAATGTCATGTGCATTTTGAGGGCGTACAAACTTACAGCTGGCAAATTATATACGTGCGCATTTGTGATAAGCCCCACACATTTAATACGGTTTGCGTTGAGTTTGGTGTTCACATGGAAGATGGACCTTGATTCTTTGCTGGGCTTTTGTTTTCAAAACAGTGCTCAAAACTCTGTTTTGCTATCCAACGTTTCATGATGAGACACAAGCCTTAAATTTCACAATTTTAATAGGGAAAGGATACCTTTTCTATAGGGCAGATTCTTTTTACAATATTGCAGGTCACAAAACAGGAAGATCTAGAAAGGGCATTAAACAATTTCTAAGGCCAAACAGTGACTTTTGGGAGGGGCATTGAGGCCAATGAAAGGGGCATCCATGGCCTTGGCCTTGGTGTTTGCTCTGCCATATGCTCCTGCGACAGTTGCTTTGGGCTTTATTGCGTAAAAGATATAGGATTAGGGTTCCAGTTAGGTTTAGAGTTAGGGTTTGGTATAGTGTTCTGTCCAGGGTTGATGTTTAGAATTTGGTTAGTGTGCCAAGTTACCTTGGAGCAATTGCCACCCGAGGATGGGTCGTAAGATCCCTTGGTAGCCTTCGATTAATCTAAGCCCTCCAGAATTAAAGATAAAGTTGAGTTCTGGTCATGCAGTTATATTGTGAAAGAAAGTGTCTCAAAGGAATTAGGAAAGGTTGACCATGTCTACATAAGAATTGTTTTATACTGTGTTGTTTTGGAATCATCAAAATAGATAAGAAATTGACCCAGTCTTGCTGAAAAAGCACATGTACTGCACACAGAAACAAGTATATGGGACTACACACACAAGTGGCATGAATGTTCGGCCCAAACATTTCAGCTATTTCTAGTCATATTTCGATTATAAGAGCATTTGAAGAGCAATTCTTTTCAGGGGATGTTTCTACTATGATGTTCTTCCAAACTGACATAAAAGAAATGAGAAAGCTCACAAATTATAATTTCACCTTTCCCAGAACCCAAGATTCCATAGAAAAATTCATCACTGATGATTTTTGTAATAGAGTTTCTAGTGTGAATGATGTATGTATTTTGGTCAAAACTTCTCGGATCTATAACGCTCTTGTAGAGTCCCCTAGCTCTGAATACCATTACTTCCTTTTCAGTTTCATTCATAACAACCACTGATATTCATATACATTACAGGATATAGAAATCAATCCATCCCAAATTGTAGAAGATTTTGAGTTTATATTTTTTCCAACAGAATAAAAACGAAGTCTAAATATCCAAAATGTAATTGTATATCAGTCTTTGTAGGTGTATAAAGTCGGCAAAAATGGTATCCTGTAGAAAAAAAAAAGGGGGAATCCACAATCAAGAATGAACAAAATAAGAAAGATAACTTTCAGTTACATTGTACTTTACTTTATAAAGAAAATTCTGCATACAGTATGTAGGAAAAAATGAAATTGTCTTGAGTTGGCTAAATACTTGTTTTATCCATCTTTTTTATTCAGTCAAAAGAAAAGGCATTTCCAAGTGTAAATCGAAATAAATTATCTTAGTAGAGACATACGTATTCCACACATTGTATTCTATATTTTTATTTTGAAAATACTTTTTTGTTCCCTGCAGGAGCTCACATTGGAGTTGCTATTGTAACAATTAAAAATTTCCTTACAGTGACTTTTTAGAAAACTCTTTCTGAAGTTTCTAGGGATATTTTGGAGTTTTCCAGTGCTTACTTGCTCTCCACTTCTGTGTAATGTTGCCAGTGAAATAATCTAGGCTAGCCGATATTGTCAATACACTTGTAAAAGTCAAGTGTAAAATAGTGATTTCCTCAATGCGATTTTTATCGATGTTCTTTTTTTTTCAATGTACATGTAGCACCATTTTGACGGTGTAATAATCTAGTCCAGCGGAGTACCAGTGTAAAATTTGATTGAGTAATTTGGATGTATATCATTGTCTTTTGCTAGAGCTCTTTTTGAGCGTTCCAGAGCTAATTAAGTCACTATCTGCTGTACATATTTTCATTGTTATACTGAAATAATATTGTGATTTCCTTAGTGTGATTTTTATGTGTTTCATTTTTGTTTAACCAGAGCTCTCTTTGAACATTGCGTGGCTAAATTGCTCACAGTTACTTCAAAAAATTGTTATAACATTTTGACGGTACAATCATCTAGTGTATAGCTGAAATTGGCAATACTAATGCTAAGCCACGTGGCCCCGGTCATACAGGATATTGCGCCATGAGAGCCATGTCGGGAGACAGGAAGTCATGTGACCCTAGAAACATTAAGATTGATTTAAAGGGAGAGAGATTAACCCTTTTGGCAGAAAAATGAAAGTGGCGGAATAGGGCATAAAGCTATTTCCAAATGATTCATAGTCAAACAAAGTTATGTGATTAAAATCACTATGGCTCTTAGCAAACACATCAGATTAGTTGCAGATCCAGGATTTTGTAAAGGGGGGGGGGGCAGAATTATGAAGTAAATTTTGTGACAAGAAAAAAACAAGCTCATTACCATTTTAGAGGTGCCTTATTTCCTCCAAATTCTCTGACAAGCTAAAAAAATATTTAAAACATGGGATGGGTGGGTTTCAAAATGGCACAGTTGTGTGCCCCTCCCCCCCCCCCCCCTCCCCCCTCATAAAAAATAGGAAATAAAAATCTGCCTGTGCAGCAGATGAGATATTTCAAAGATTCTGGAAAAAGTTTATTTAAGTCTGTTTGGGGAGAAATTTGCTTCGTTTGAATTTCTTTGTTTTCTATTAAAGCGCATTTCACAAGCCCCCAAAAGAATCCCATAATCACTCGCTGGCATGTCCACTGTGTTCTGTGCTGTAGTATTTTTTTAATGGGGTTTGGCATTTGGAAATCTTAATACATATATTGTCACATTAAGCATAAGATATCGAGATCGAGACTTAGTTTGAGAGTCATTTTAAGAAAAGAAAAGAAAAGAAAAGTGATTTTATCAGGAAAGAAGCTTTAATTGAATCTGGTGAAATGACAGATTTCATTCAAGTTTGTTGATTTAAAACCTGTTAACTTGATGATGCTTAAGAATGAACTGAGCCTGCAATTCACTGAAACAGACCGTTGAATTTGTATGTTTTATCAACTACATGTAAACATCCACTTGATCACATCTGAAGTGTTACAGGAGATATAAGATTACAGAGAAGGTTGAGTTCTGGGAAAGGTGAAAATTAATTTGTGAGTTTCTCATTCATTTTATATAAGTTTGAAATATCAGAGTAGAAATGTCCCCTGAAAAGGATTGCTCTTCAAATTAATGCCCTCATATTCGAAATATGATGAGAAATAGCTGAATTGTTCGTGCAGAACATTCATATGCCACATGTTTGTGCAGTCCCATATACCTATTTATGTGTGCAGTGCATGTACTTTTCAGCAAGATCAGGTTATAAAATTTCTTATTGATTCTGATGATTCCAACACATCACAGTATACACTAATTCTCATATGCAGACATGATCGACATTTCCCTATTGCTTTGAGACAGTTTCTTTCACAATATAATCCCATGACCAACTCAACTTATTCAAAACAAAATGAGGAGTGTTCGTACATTTGCTTGCAGTGATGTTGGCTCTGTGTTCTTTTGTTTTGTTAATAATTTGTATAGAAAGATGGAGGGTTGGGGTTAAGTTGTGATCGGGTCTGAGGTTAGGGTAAGGTCTGGAAATCCCGGTCGATCGATAGACCACTAGACTGACCGATAGCCCATGAGGCCAATGTCTGTCTGTCAGTGAACCCTCGGAAAGTTGTCAGAAGGCTCATGAGACCATGGGCCCCATTTTATGAAACTTGCCTTCACTGAAAATTTACAATAACTGAAAATAAGCTACTGAAATCCTTGCGTCTGTTTGGCTGAGAACAAATTTGTCGGTAAAAATCACTTACAAGACACTTGATTTGAAACGCCCCCCTGCATTGTCATGGTCGGTCTTGTGGGCTGTTGGTCTCATGGACTGTAGCCCAGTTAGGTTTAGGGTTTGGATTAACTCTTACTGTGCCAAGGGGTTAATTAGCTCTTCAAAATTTTACCAAAATGTGATCAATGCTTACTTTTCAAATGTCTGCACTTCATTAACCATCTAATATTTCCCCAAAATATGGTGTACAGTACTTGTAGGAATTTTTTTTACCATTTCTTATAATACCAAACATTATTAGTTTACCAAACTTTATGCATAAGAATTATTGAAAATTACATTTGAGTTTTTTTTTTTTTTTTTTGTCCATTATTTTTTGGTTTCAAATTTGTTTACTACTGTTTAATGTTGAAATAAGGTAGTATCTTTTTTAAAATCTGCAGTTTTCTCTGAAAATTTCTATGGTAGCATATAATTATAACCATATATTTAGAATGCTTGATTTATGCTCAAAATTTTGATATACCACCATATGCCATTCCTGTGATGTCGAGCAATTGGTTAATGAAAATGACAAGTCTATCTGTCACATATATGTGACATCGGCACTGAAAGAGTTAGGTGAGGTTAAGTCAGTGATTGACATTTGCTCCAGTGAAGTGCTACAGGCTTTATTTCGTAATAGAAATAGAGTTAAAGTAGTTAGCTAGGGTTATGTTTTAGGTTAGGGTTAGAGTTAGGGTTAGGTATAGTTTTTTTTTGTCTAGGGTTAATTGAAGTTACAAATTGGATTAGTGTAAGAAATTGACGACAGTGCTATTGGGTGAATTCAAGTTCAGTGTTGGTGTTGGTGTTGGTGTTGGTATTGGTGTTGGTGTTGAGAGCGTGAATTGGGCTGCTGATTCCAGCCCGAACACCGAATTCGGGTTTATAGAAATAATACCAATCACAATTGATAGCTCAACACCTAGTAAAGTTAATCCCAGCACCATTTCAGGTTTGGTGTTGTGGCTGGTGCTAGTTTTGCCCTAACACCAACAACACCAGCTTTCAGCACTGAACTTGAATTCACCCATTGTTGCCAGAGCATGGGTCATAGAACTGGTTAGGTCCAGTGGTGAAGCTAGGAATTTGATTTTAAAATTGCTAGCGATAAAGGTCATGTACAGTTTCGGTGACGAAAAGGAGATAGGACAGAAACGTATTTGATACAGTATCATGTTATTCTCTTTGTATCAAAAGATGATTGTTTGAGATCATTTGGTATTCCATCATGATTGCTGATTTCTGGTGAATTTTAGTGTAAATTCTGTAAGGAATGCTCTATCCGGCAATATACTGCCTTATGACCTCTCCTAACTGACGACTCCCTTCACAAAGATCTCGGGGTTTCGCATGGAGATAGCGTGTGTGTCACTGTGTATAGTGTATGTACACACACAATCCTCGTAGGTTTTGCAGTGTTTAATCCCTAGCCCAGTATTTAATTATTTTTTGCCTCTCATTTGTTTAATATTCCACATACTGATGCAAAATCTTCACAGCATCTTAGTATTGCTAGTAACTTGCTATTTATGAACAAAAATAATATTTAAAAAACCAACAACTGTACATTACCTTTAATTACTATGCATATTAGATAAGACCCCAAAATAGGTCAAGTTTTATGATGATATCTACTACATTTTGTTTTTCCGGTAAGAATAACATTTTTACATTAGTAATATCCTGGTAAACCTTTAGACAATTGAATATGAGGTTTGCAACCCCCAAAAGAGGAAGAATATATGAGATTCGGGACCGGTCTTAGTCATCAGATATATGTATGTACTTTGGGTGTGAAAAGCTGGAAATCCTATTTCCTATCTTTCCATGTGGATATCCTCTTTTTGACCAGATAAGGTTGAGGTTACAAACCAACCAATCAAGCAACCAACTTTTCGCCAACCCTAAAAGCCATGAACATATGTGGGACTATGAATTCTGGAGCGTCGCGAACGTATTGCCATTTTTGAAGGTGATTTTTAGAACTGCCAGTGGGACTACATTTCAATAGAAAATCTCAAAAAGTTTTTATTTAAAGTTCTCAATATTTGATAATCTTTACATATTTTTTTTTTCAGTCAAAACTTTTCTTAATATTTCTCTTCTTGGTAACTGATAATCTTCAGATTTTTTTTTCAGATAAAACTTTTTTTTAATGGATGAAACGAGGATTTCATTAGGTTTTTGCATTAGCCAGATAGTAAATTCCTCTTAAAATCCCAGTTGGCCTCATGTCTGTCTAGTCTATTCTAGTGGATACGTCACCCGACTGTGGATCGCATGGTTCACGGTTCGGGTCCTGCCGTGGCACTAATGTCCTGTGGCAAGACATTGATCTACATTTGCCACTCTCCACCCAGGTGTAGTAAATGGGTACCTGGTAGGAATTTATTCCTTGAATGCTTTCAGTACCTTAGAGCAGCTGGGCTAAAGTCAGGGTAATAATAGTACTTTGTAGGTGCTGTGAGCATCCCCTTGAATGGATACATGCGCAATATATATGTAGCTATTATTAGTATTATTATTATTGTTATTATTTATCAGAACCACTAATGACCCCGTTTGTGTAGTCACCTTAAAAAGTTCAAAATTTGTTCTGTTAGTTTTTTTTTTTTTTCTATCAACAATAATTTCATCTTTGAAAAGGTGTGGAACGCGTGTTTTCAAGATGCTCAAACTAAATACAGGCCGGTAATGTGATTGATACAGCCTTGTGTTCAATTTGTGTTGAGTGCCCTCTTGTGTCTTAAATATTGTAGTTAAAAGCTGTACGCCTGCTATACCACGTATGAGACTTGGGAATCCACGAGATCGAAAGGCTACCAAAATGACATTAGTGTAGAAAATGTATGTGCAGTGAGGGATTAATGGTTGTACGGATTATTTCTCCTTTGAGAGCTAGAGCTATAGCTAGGGTGGATCTTTGTATAGTTTTGTGGAAATCTCTGATAAAACATACATGACAATATAACAAACTAATGGTCAGTAGATACATCGCAGTTTCATGACCAAGTTTCCAATTTTATCAGCCATTATTGTAATATTAGAAAATTAAATCTTTGCCAAGTAAGATTTTATGCTTTTATAAAGTAATCAAACAATGCGAGGCTGACCTCAGCCTCGAATCTCCTTGCTGGCTATAATCCATTGACTACTGGAACTATGGGTTAAAGATAAAGTTGAGTTCTGGTCCTGAGATTGAATTGTGAAAGAAACTGTCTCAAAGCAATTGGGAAAGGTTGATTATCTAGCACATTACGAATCGGTGTATGCTGTAAGGTTTTGGAATCACCAAAATGATAAGAAATTGACTCCATCCTGCTGAGAGTCACATGCACTGCACGCAGAAATGTGTATGTGGAACTACACATAAATATTTGGCCCGAACATTTCAGCTGTTTCTTGTCATATTTTGAATGTGAGTGCATTTGAAGAGCAATCCTTTTCAGGGGACATATCTACATGTACTTTGATAATCTTCCAAACTAACATAAAATGAATGAGAAAGCTCTCAAATTATTTTTTACATTTCCCAGAACTCAAGCTTCCCTTTAATATAAAACCATTGCTACCTGTACATTTTCTGTGTCATCTTTTTATCAGTTGAATGTCTGATATAGTTTTTTTGGGTGGTAGGCCCCGTATATCTTCAAAATTTAATGATTAACAAATAATTTTTTTTTTATGATTGGTCCCTTTCAAAGTATTTTCAAATCATCTGCTGAGAGCAAGAAGGTCATTAGATTCTGTGTAAAAGTATATGAGTTAACGCCCTTCTGGCTCTTAGCAGACAAAATACTCATTTTTTTTTTTTTTTTTACTGCATATGAGTTTGATCCATGCAGTGCTTATGCCTTGAAAAGATCTATACATGTAAGAAGTACCCACAAGAGACTGACGCACTTTTCAATAATTCACAAGTCATTAACCTATGGGGCAGCCTAGCCAAATGCAATGAGATATTGATACAAGACTGGCCATAAACCGTTGCCTTTCTTGATTGCATTCGTTCGTTTTTAGAACCCAACTATCCTTTGATTTAATCTTCTCTTGGGCTTCTCTGATTTATGTTTGAGATGCAGTTCACTGTTCTGGATGGAAGATTCGGAGATGCTTTAATAGTGAGGCCGATGTGTGGGTTAATTGTTTTTTCTCTTCGTGTCATTAGAATCAAGAACACGCAGATTAGGTATCTGAGTGAAACGCAACGGCGCCTAAAGACACTGGAAATTAGACGCAAAGAGGAATATTGCAAATTTTGTCTGTGCAGCTTCTAAAATAAGAATCAGATATATCTAAATAAAAGTTTTCATATTATTTTGCTTAATTAAAAGTGTTCAAAGAGGTGAATACTAATTCTACATCCTAATATTTTGGTTCTGCCTCTATAGAATAAAATGGTGATTGTGAATGATTTTTGTAATATGCGTCTTTCCTGTGTTTTTACGTGTCACGACGTTTCACTAAGCTATCTTAGAAGAAGTGCCAAAATTCTTATCAGAGAAAAGGCAAGTCTACAATAAACATGACCGCAGAGACTTTCAAAATATCTACTATAGTGCAAATTCAATACCCTATTATATATTCCATAAAAATTATGTTTGGATTTTGTAATATGTCATTGTAATGTTCACACATTTTAAAAGGTGACGCACAAAGGCTATTGAAATAGACTTTGGTTGATTAAAAAAAAAGAAAGTAAGTTGTGATCATGTTAACATTGATTTAAACTTGTGCCTGCTAGCAAAAATCAAATGAAACATCCATTTTAAAGCCTCATTCATGTATGATGCACTAAACTGCCTCAAAACTGCCTGTATTTGAGATTAGCTAGAATGCTCTCCAATGGAGTGGACAGTGTTTAATGCAAGTGAAGAATTGTAACTGAATGCAATGACACTTGTAATAATGCACTGTAGAATACTTTAATCACTTAAATTATAACTAGAAAGGTGATATATAAAGACAGTAGGCCTAATTATTATCAATTATTTTTTTCTAAAGAAGCTGCATGTAGCCCCACACCCTCGTGATGGTGTGAGCTAAGTATTACTGCCTCATACTGATTTTGTTCCTACCCAGCTTCTTGTTATAAACACCATACTCCCATGAACTTGAGGCATCCAACCGTGGATAGTAACTTTCTTCCTGCTGGGTAGTTTAGATGACATTTTATTGAGAGGTGTAGGTGGGAAGGGGGGGGGGCTTAGGAAATTTATCACCACCCCTCCTTCAATATCACTTCTAAAAGTAGCAGAGTCAGTGCTACAACCCAAGCCTTGTTTGCTTTAAGGTGGGGGGGGGGGGGGGGGAGAAGGGTAATAGAGGGGGGGGGGGTAAGGTAGGGGAATGGGAAGAGAAGGAGGCAAGAGTGAGGAGAGGAGATGGGGAAGAGGAGAAGGGAGGAGAAGGGAAGAGAAGAGAGGTGATGGGGGCAGGGAGGGGATTATGGTTGATAGGGCAATAATGGGAAGAAGTACTAGGGAGGGGAGGGGTATAGAGAGCAGAGAAGAAGGCTTGGTAAGGGGGGAGTATTGGGGAGGGGGAGTAGAGGGAAGAGGACAAGTGTGTGCCTATCCATGACATGTTTTTCATCTTTGCTCTTCATCTCTCCGTGCAAGCGCGGCGTCACGCACGTCTGCGCAACCATGGCTGGTCGCTCATTAGCCTAACCCCGGGAGCACATGGCCTGCTGTTTCAAATTGAGATCCTCGCGGTCAAAATACACCTAAAGGTGACATTAGATAATGAGTGGATGCTACAGTCATGATAAAAATAACCAATATCCAACAAAAATAGCTTTCACTCTGAGGTATTGGTGCTATATAGAGCATTGTGAAATGTCTGATTACTTTTAACGATTCTGAAGTGCACATGATTGTGATGCCTTCAATGTGTAAATACATAGTATTGTTATAAACTACTTCTCATTATACAAGTTTTGTTTTTATTAACAAGTACTTGATCAAATGACATAACTATATGATTGTGATTGAGACTTTTCTTATACAATGTAATACATTGTTCAGTGCCAGAAGGACGTTAACTCTCTGTTACAGTTTATGAGTTAACGCCCTTCTGGCTCCAAATAGACAACATAATACAGATCCTTGTTGTCATAAGTCATCAGAAAAATAACCAGAACCAAACAACTTTCATGGCAACTTTATCATTACTTTACCCTTATTATATGTTTTGAGAAAATTTTTGAGAAAGATTGAGATTTTTTTTATTCTGTTGGTGAATTAATGAATTTCTCCAGTCCATCTGCAAGAGATTTTTCTGTTGTTGACATTTTGTAGGAGTGTATTTTGTTGTTTTATTTTGTTTTGTGTTTTGTTTTTTAAATGGGTAGTCCTTATTCATAGAGTGAAAGGTAATTCATTCTGAAATCATTTTAAAAAATCTCATTTAGCCTTGGTGAATTGATCCCCCCCCCCCCCTAATATATATTTCCAGCTCCTTTTTGCAGATGCAGGCACTTTCAACATATTATTTTGATGAAGTACCAGTATGCAAATGAATCTTTTAAAATGCTATTATAAAGTATATATTCAAAATTTATATAGCACATCAGCTGACAGGATGATGTATGCTTTGTGTGTGTGTGTGGGAGGGGGGGGGGGGGAGGTACAGATGATTAAAATATGATATGTTCACTCAAAGATGGAGCATGGAGCATTATATAACCTCTTTCATCGTTACCGACTAATCTCCCTCCTTATTCATAATTCATAGAGGCTTTATAGGCTTGAAGATCGGAATGAAGAAACTGAAAACAAAATGTCCCCAGGAAGGGTACGGTACGTATGCAGGGTGAATGAACTTGAGGCTTTGTAGTCTAGACTTCCAGGCTCCGGTTTTATTGCAGTAAATATAATGCTCCCAAAGGAGTGGAGATGGTGCACATGAAGTGTTTCATGGAGATTCAACATGCAGAGGAAGAGGAAAAAAAAGTGAGATATGTTCTAATGTGTTTATTCATAAATATAGGAAATACGAGAGGACAGGAGAAATATAGGCGAGGAGAAATAGGATTTTATATATTAAAGAAAAGGGGTTGAATGATTTAAGTGTTTTGATTACTCTGTGTTATATTTTCTCAAAAAATAAAAGTACATTGTAATATCCTATTACGAGATTCCACAAATAACTCATAGAAATGAATCAAAGCTAAGAGAAATATACTCTCTTTAAAAAGAGTGAGTTTTCACTCTATTTTCACTTCCCTGGGAGTCCCATCAGTGATCACTTGTTTAGGAGTGAATATCAATCTATTTTAGAGTGCTCTTGAAGAAGAAGAGAGTGAATTTTCACTTCCCGGGGGAGTCACATCAGTGATCACTCTTTTTTAAGGGGAGGGGAGGGGGGAGTAGAGTATTTGTCTCTAGACAGTGGTATAGCTATATGTAAGGGTGAGGGTAGGTGCCCCCAATCAAATGGCCCCACCAAAAAAAAAAAAAAAAAAGAAAGAAAAAGAAAAATGAAAGGAAAGAGAAAGTGAAAGGGTTAGAGGGAACATAAAAACGAGACAGAAGGGCCTCCTCCCACACGCTCTCCTGATCGATAATGGTCTTGTTAATCTGCATTTCATCCACATAATAGGACTGATAACCCCAACGCCCCCAGCCATGATACCAGTGCCCCCTTGATATCTGAACCCATGCTATGCCGCTGATTGTAGAAAGATAAAATTTGTTGAATCTGAAAAGTTTCATTAACTCTTTGATCGCCATGGATGAAAACCCTGGACAAGCAAATTGTTTGGAGTATAATAATGATAATAATAAAATTGTTTCTTTTATAGTGCAATATCCAATTTAAAACTGATCAGAGTGCTTTACAAAGTAAATCAATCAACGAATTAAAACTCGGCAAAGAAATATGACACAAATGTAATGCAGTTAATTACAATGTAAATAGGTGTGTTTTAAGATGCTTCTTGAATAATTTGACTGATGTATTACAACATAATCACATAGTAGCCTGTTCCATGCAACTGGATCACTGTAATGAAAACTTCGCTCACCCATTTTGGAATTTATTTTAGGCACATAGAGAGCTGTTGTGTCTGTAGTTGAGTGAAGTTTGTAGGTGGAATGATAGAAAGATTGTAGCAAGGAAGACAAATATTCAAGGGCAACATTATGTGTACATTTATAAACAAACTGCACTTTTGTACATTACATGTATTCTTTTTTTCAACTGGTAGCCGATGAAGTTTGTCTAAGTAGGGGGTGATGCGTGATCCCGTCTCCTAGCTCGAAGGACAACACGAGCAGCACGGTTTTGAATGCGCTGAAGTCTTTGAATTTTACATGTATACACTGCATGTACGTGTGCCAAAAGTCGACTGTGGCAGTCTCACCTCTCTTCCAATGGCCAACCACAGCCAGAAATGAGTTAATCAATTGCCTATGGGAACCTCGTGATCCCTGTGGTAAGCCTATGGGAAAGAGAGAATCCAGTAATCTGTGGGTTAATCTAGATATTTACCCATTACCTTATGCATTAATGATGGTAACACGCTCTAAGCAGAGGAAGATGGTACCCATAAAATGATAGAAATAAAATGGCAGTGAGGGGGGAAGTCGAAAGCAGGTTGCTGTAGAAAAAAAAAAAGAAGTTCGGTTGAATGACCTGGATAACGCGTTTGATCAACCTAGATGTACGTGGCTATCTTTCGCCAGTTGTACACTGACAGAATGTCAAAAAGAATGTTTTGTCTCTACATAGAGAGTGGATAGTACTTTAAACAGTGAGTAAAGGAAAGAGCTTTCTTCTTCAAGAAGAATGAGATGGGTTGAATGACCTAAAATAAAACATGTCGGTTTGATGAAAATAGCAGTTTGTCTAGACAAGAAACTCCTTTTCTACTGAGGTCTGCTGCACATAAGAACAATAAATCTGTTGACTGGAAATTTCCAATTTGGAGAACATAACTGTAAATAGTGATGTCATATATTAGTTTGTATTGTCCGCAGTGAGCTGGAGATGGTGTACTTTTTCTGGATCTGTTCAACAAACGGAGGGGAGCAAGGGAGACCCTTCCCTACCTGTTGAAATTCATCAATACCTCGCGTTTGTTTGAACAGACCTTCAGTCACCTAAAAGTTTGTTCCAATTAGTGGAGATATTGCATACTTCTTGCAAGGACGAAAGTCTGAGAGTACATTGGCTTGTGAAGTTAGAGAAAGCTTATTGATCTAACATCCAAGTCGTTACAAATAAATTAAATTTTACAAAAAAATACCCCCCCCCCCCACAAACACCAAAAAAGCAAAGAGGCGAAAAGACAAGGTATGTTTTCTAAAATGATGTCATCAGTCCATTAGGGCTTTTATTTCAGGACTTCGGGCTTGAAAAATGTCTGCATTTTGTAATATTTAAAATTGGAAAAAGCTTATCGATCAAATATCCAACTCATTAAAGATTAATCAATTTTACAAAAATACGCCCACACAAGCAGTAAAAAAACTCACAGTAGTGAAAATACAAGATTATGTTGTCGAAAATCGTATCCCAAGTCCCATTAGCACTACAGAGGACTTTCAGCTTTAAAAAATGTCTACATTTTGTGATTTTTATGAGAACAGGGATCTGTGTTATGAAAAATATTGCAACTACGGAAGGAAGTGTTGAAGGGGGGGGGGGCATTAAGAAGTAATTTTCCTCTGGCATAATGTCAATGAACTCTATTTCAGTAGTTAGTGATGAAGATAGTTATGATGATGAGGATGATAATGCCCTTTATATTGGACAGAAGCATGAAAGGTAAACCTTGTTGAGGGCAGTGTTCACAAAAATGTAATTAAGATTCAGAATGTCCATCAATCTTGTGTTTAGATAAGGAACGGGTTGTTAGTGTCCCATTTACAGTTTTGTGGAGTTGTTTTATGTGCTTATTTTTCATGAAGACATTTCTAGACATATCCTTACAGGAAATCAACGTCAAAATACTTTGACAAATTCAGATACTAATGCCGTTATTTATGAGGCAAATTGATAGATATCTCTCCCACCAGGGGTTCATATTATTACCTGTAACATATAAAATTTTTATTTTTTAGTTATTTTTTTCTTGTGCATTGTCTTTTACTACTTCTTCTAAACTTGCACTTTGAAAATTATTATTGTGGCGTAAATGCAGAGGTAATGATTAATGGGAAAGCTTATATTGTCTGAAAGACTGTTTTCACATCAAAATTAGATAACGGTGGATCTTCTTTATATACTTTTTGTTTTCTTTGTTGTGAAGTAAAATCTCTACCTCTGTTTGTTAATATATTATTATTTCTTCTGAGTTTCTTCAACCCTATCTCTTTATGTCTAATTCTAATCTATATTCTTCCTTTAGTGACAAGAAATACATATCCTGAGAAAATGATGAATGGGATTGCTCATGTAGACTTAAACAACTGTTTTCCAATCAGAGTAAGATAAAAGAAGAACAAATGCATCCTTTTCCTTTTGTTGCTCATAACATGAAGAGTCTTTTCTAATGTCCTTTGATACCAATAGATGTTCATTTATATAAATTTATTCTTCTTGCTCTAGTTTTGTACCTCTTCAAGTAATTTTTAATATTGTGCTTTTGTCAGCAAGGCATACATAACAGAAAAAATGATAAATACCCTTCCTCCAATAGGCCTAATACTGCTCTCACATCATTAAAAAAATCATAATTTTTCCCTTTTGTCCGTATCCGGACAACTACCCCCTGGACAATTACCCCCCGGAAAACCACCCCCTGGACGACTACCCCCCTAGGACAACTACCCCCCAGGACAACTACCCCTAGGACAACTACCCCCCAGGACAACTACCCCCCAGGACAATTACCCCCCAGGACAACTACCCCCCAGGACAACTACCCCCCAGGACAACTACCCCCCAGGACAACTACCCCCCAGGACAATTACCCCCCGGACAACTACCCCCCGAACAACTACCCCCTGGACAGCTACCCCCGGAAAAATTGTCCTGGGGGTAATTGTCCTGGGGGTAGTTGTCCTGGGGGGTAGTTGTCCTGGGGGGTAATTGTCCTGGGGGGTAATTGTCCTGGGGGTTAGTTGTCCTGGGGGGTAGTTGTCCTGGGGGGTAGATGTCCTAGGGGGGTAGTCGTCCAGGGGGTGGTTTTCCGGGGGGTAGTTGTCCGGGGGGTAGTTGTCTAGGGGGTAGTTGTCCTAGAATCCTTTTGTCATCGTTGAATAAAAGTCTCTATCCATCTATTGTTCATATGGATAGATGTTCATAAAATCATAACAGCTGAACCATATTTCATTTGTCTGTCATGAAATGAAAGTCTGTATCACTCTTTATTCCTTCATATGAATTCCTCATATTTCTTTCTCTACATTCATGTTATTATTATTTTATCAATCTGGCATGTATCCAAAGAAAATGATAAATATAATGATATAGTC
Organism: Heliocidaris tuberculata; assembly: GCA_025618425.1. Classification (NCBI taxonomy): domain Eukaryota; kingdom Metazoa; phylum Echinodermata; class Echinoidea; order Camarodonta; family Echinometridae; genus Heliocidaris; species Heliocidaris tuberculata. Next base: position 10,099,768 of record CM046849.1, on the reverse strand, counting down.
TGAAAGACTTTTTTTCACATCAGAAGAAGATAAAACCAGAACAGATACACCATTTTTCTTTTGTTGATCATGAAATAAAAGTCTCCACCACTGATAGTTCTCACTAACATCTATCCATTTGATTGATTTCCTTCATTCTTCCTCATACATTTTACTTCACTAACTTCTCATAGTTTGATTGAATCAACAAGGCATACATATCCAGAGGAAATGATATATGTTATTGCTTATACAGTTCCAAAATACTGTTTTCACATCAGTTGTAGATGAACAAATGCATCTATTTTCTTTTGTTTTCCATGAGATAAAGAGTTTATACCAAAGATGGTTCTTATTGATCTATTTCTATCTCCCCTCATCCATTTCTTTTACTTATCTACTGAATATATTTTGGTTATATATATATATATATATATATATATATATATATATTGGTTATAGATATAGATATATATATTGGTTATAGATATATATATATATATTGGTTATAGATATATATATATATATATATATATATATATATATATATATATATATATATATATTGGTTATAGATATATATATATATATATTGGTTATAGATATATATATATATATATTGGTATATATATATATATATATATATATTGGTATATATATATATATATATATATATATATATATATATATATATATATTGGTTATAGATATATATATATATATTGGTTATATATATATATATATATATATTGGTTATATATATATATATATATATATATATATATATATATATTGGTTATAGATATATATATATATATTGGTTATATATATATATATATATATTGGTTATATATCCATATATATATATATATATATATATATATAGCATACAAAAAGAAATAATAAATGAGGCAATTTGAGTGGTGAAAAACTGATTTTATATCAAAGTTAGACTGGAGCAGACCGTATACAAAGATGTCCAAACACTTTTACTACTATTTTTAGATAAGGATTTATATGTTTATCATATTAATTATTTGCTTTCAGTTTTTAGCCTTATCTTTTACATCTTCCTGTATCTCTTCTACTTTTGGTTTATTTGAGATGAAAATATTTGACGGAAAAAATATAGAATTTGAGCATGTATAAAGTCATTCCTTTTTCATGGTTTAGGATGAAAAATTTGGTTATTCTCATGTATTACGGCATTCTGATTTGAATATAGGAAGACATTTTGACTTCAAAATGTAATACATTTGAATGATGTGGGGGGGGGGGGTAAGAATTACAACCTCTTTGGTAGAAAGAAAGAATTGTCAGATAAGTACAGTATATAAGTAAAGCCTTTTCATCATTTGGGCACCCATTATTTTGCTTAGAGTGTACATGTACATGTACATGTACCTATCCACATAAAATGGAATCACGGTGCTGTGGCATTCGCTCCGATAAAAATTGCCCCAGACTCTATTTCGTCAAAGATATAGCGTTAGAGTGAAGGATGGAAATGGGTTTTGTGTAAGGTCTAGTGTTAGGGTTAGTTAAAGTCTTTGGTCTATGATTAAAGATAAAGTTGAGTTCTGGTCATGAGATTGAATTGTGAAAGAAACTGTCTCAAAGGCATTGGGAAAGGTTCATTATATAGCACATAAGAATTCGTGTATGATGTAAGGTCTTGGAATCACCACAATGATAAGAAGTTCATGCAATCCTACTGAGAGTCACATGCACTGCATGCAGAAATGTGTGTATGGGACTACACAGAGATGTTCAGCCCGAACATTTCAGCTGTTTCTTGTCATATCTTGAATGTGAGGGCATTTGAAGAGCACTCCTTTTCGGGGGACATTTTTACTATGACAATCTTCCAAACTAACATAAAAAGAATGAGAATGCTCACAAATTATTTGTTACCTTTCCCAGAACTCAACCTTCGGTTAGTGACTATGGAGAATTTGTCAGAGGGGCATGTGTCCTGAATTGCAATTTGTGTGCTTAGAGTCAGAAGGGCAGTAACTTATATAATTTCACACAGAGTTAATGCCCTTCTGACTATAGACAGATAGATTCATCCCGTAAATCATTGAATATTAACCAATGTTTACAGGGAGTCAATTGATGAGCCAGCCCTGTTTAACATGTATGAATGCCATCTTAGGAGACAAGATGGCTAGCAGATTACTTTATGTTTTATACAGAGGGATTAATGTGAAACGTTTTTAATTAAACAAAGAACCTACACGTATCTCTCTATTATATATTCCATCCTTCCTATACAACAATAACAAAAAAATTAAAATGATAGGAAATTTAAGAAAAGAGAGTTAGGTAGGTACATGTAGGTAGAGAGAGAGAGAGAGGGGGGATAGGGTAGAGAGATGAAAGATAGAGAGAGGGAGATAGAGGAGGGAGAGAGAGAGAGAGAGGAGGGAGAAAAAGAGAGAGGGATAGGGAAAGAGAAATTGACAGGAAGAAAAGATAAGAGAGAGAGAGAGGAGTTAGTTTGGGAAAAACACATTGCAATAATCTGTTTCTCTTTCTAAATTCTGTTTCATGAATAAAAATTGCATAAACCCGAACATGGAGTACAAAATTTGAATTCGCGAGTGGGATTTGCAGATCAGGGCATCAACAGTATTAACTATCATGTATATCTTGATTGGCAATCAACTTTGAAATTGTTATTTTCAACTTCATAGTACCACTGCAGCATGATAAAATAACTACATTTATGGAGAACAGCAAAAGAATCAAGGTGAAATAAAATGCGGAAAAAGTAAAAATAGAAAAAAAATTATGAAGCAATCAAGTGTCACAAAATTTATTCATTCTGAGAGTTCGTCATTGAAATCATTATTTTCAACTCTATAAAACCATCACAGTGTGATAATATAACACTGAAAATCAGCAAAAGAAATTTAAGAATATTATATAAAACTTGAAAAGATTATGAGAAAAAAATGATAAAGTAATGGAGTATCATCAAATTCATTCATTCTAAGAGTTTGTCATTGACATCATTACTTTTAACTCTATAAAACCATCACAGCATGATAAAATTACTCTGAAGAAGAGCAAGAGACACGATGATATAAATCTCTGAAAGAGTACGAGGAAAAAAATGATGAAGCAATCAAGTATTGTCAAATTTATTCATTCTGAGATTTTGTCAGATATGAGGGAACAAATCTTTCGGTTCCAAATTGTCTATGATAGATAAGCCCGTAAAGCATCTGTTTACAGTTGCCAATTTGTCTGTTTGTAAACACAAGATGGCTGTATTATCCGTGTATCGGGTCTGTTTACGGTGTTTATAGCAAGGAATATCCTCTTCATATTTTGTAAAATTCAAGAGAGGTAAAATAGCAACTGATGCGTTGTGTGCTCCAGTGACATTTGCTCGGGGGGGGGGGGGGGGGGGGGGTTTACCAAAGATGTAGGATTAGGGTTAGGTGTTGGGGTCCGGGATTGAAGTTAGGCATCAGGGCCCTGTTTCATAAAACTTATTATCAACAACAAGTGCCACATTTCTATGACAAATTTGCTCTCAGCCAATCAGATGCAAGGATTTCAGTAGCTTATAACAGTTATTGCAACTTGGTAATGATAACTGGTTTTATGAAACTGGTTTTATGAAATTGACTGCATAGCAATCGTTGCCACAGCATGTGCCATAGAACCTATGAAATGGCTCTATAAGATGGCTTAGAGCCTTTTGGCATAATCAAACTGAATAAAACATTTATGTATTATTAAAAAGCAGTTAATATTCTTCTTTGAATAATTGAAAGCAACAATGCAACTCCTTAGATTTAGTTCTTAGAATTTGTGAGGATTTAACTGATAGCCCCTTTTTTGTTCTGATTGAGTTTTCAAACGTGATCTATTTCTCTCATGGGTGGCAATTACTTTTCTAAGCCTATAATTACAATAGTCCAATACATCTGTTTGAATATCTGAATGATACAACACAACTCTTTAGTTGTAGATGTTTTTAATCTGTAAAGACGATGGTCACAGATCCTATCTTGTCCTAATGAAGTTTCAGATTTGATCTGTTTCTGCATGATGTGGGCAAGAATGTATTTGAACATTTTTTGCTTCTCATTTTTTTTTTCACCCGAGTGATTCCATTTGTGAACTACTTTTCTCCACCATCCCGGTTTTTCGATTAACGAGAACCAGGTCATGAATGTGAATAGAATATGAAGAATTAGACTTCTGTAGGTCAATTTGTAAATTGGGGAAATCGAAGAAGTGATTAACGTAGGATCTCATGGGATGCTCCATCACTTGCGATGAATTTGAAATAATTGATGAGCATTAATCGCTGAGAAAGGTTGAAATAATGAGAAGAAGGACAAGCTAAACAACATCGAGCAGCGGGGGATCCATGATTCTCAAGCAGGGGTGGGGGAGGGGTTACACAAGTCTGAAAATTCTGTGACAAGCTGCCCCCCCCCCCCGAAAAAAAAAACCAAACAAACAAAAAACAAAAAAACAAAACAAAAGTCTCAACTTTTTTATTTTCTTTTTATTTAGGGGGGGGGGATGCACATTTTTAAAACTTGATGTGTACTTAACATACATTTTTCTTTCAGTGAAAAAAAAAACATATAAAAGGAACTGTTATATTTAAGGTATATTTTCAGTTGTATAAATTCTGTGTTCGTCCATGAATGTATACGTTTTTGCAGATTTTGCAGATAAAGTAAAAGTGTATTTTCAGTTGTATATCTGTATAAATTCAAGTAAGCAAGCTGAGATTTTAAGTGAATTACAAGTACATGTATGTGTAAATTCTTTGTTCTGCCATGAATGTATACATTTTTTCCATATACATATATATTTACTTGTAAATTGTAAAAGTTTCTATTTATACTTTATTCATGATTGTAATGTTTCTATTTTTGTATATCTGGTAATTTCACTGAAAAGAAATGAAAAAAGAATACTTAAAACAAAAATATGTACAAGATTTGATTGGGGGAATGCTTGCCCCTGTGCCCCCCCTCCTCCCTTCCTGAACAAATTTACACGGTGAGGAAAACTATTAACTGTTGCAATTTTCCAGCTGATTTCCTACCTGAATTTGACAGTGGAGTAGGTCACAGATTTTGCTTGATTCATGATAGTTGGAAATTACTCAATGATTCTCGTGTTCCTATTGTGTGGGCGCTTGATACGGTATCACGTTCCCAAATTGGTAACCCTTCGCTCTGATCTAATCTCCTCATTCTACCTGCCTGATTTTGTGATTAACGAGAGAGATTATCACAGTTCTTGGGCTAGTCAGAAAACGAGAGTTCAGCGTAAATCAATGAAGGCTCGTGCAAGCCCATTAGTCTTTTTTTTTTCCCTTCAAGTCATTGATAATTGCTTCTCTTGATATCTTTTTTCAATCTGAATGGCATTTAAATTCAAGTCTGGTGTAATCATTTTTGTGATACATGTGCATGGAATAAATCTTGGATTGAAAAAACATGAACTCAACAATGAATATATCGTCTGTTTGGGGCCAGAAGGGCGTTAAGTCCCATCATTTGTTAGAGTTAACGCCCTTCTTGCTCCAAACAGATGATACTTTAGAGGTGCAAAATGTAAGGAGTGTGTTTGTGTGTGTGTGAGAGAGATAGAGGGGTTAAGGTAGCAGAAAAAAGTAAGAAATGGGGGGGGGGGTGAGACAATATCCCCTTAAACTAGTTTTTATTAAAATGTTTGGTATGCAAAGATCTTAACAAAACATCATGTGCAAAAATTAGTTATTTTTTGTTCAGGAAGTTTCGCAAAGCAAGAAATCGGCCCAAAGTGCATTTCCAAATGAAAATATACCCTTCTTATTTCTGTCAAATGGATGTTAAGTGTAGGAATGCGGCAGGAGAAGAAAATGTCCATGTACATGTGTAGATCTACATGAATGATGGATTCAAGACAGAGCATTAACAAAAAAAATATGGAAAAGCTGTTGAAATTCTCAAGCACTTTCATCTAACACGTAGTACACCAAAGTGCTTTCCTGAATGAAAAGGTTCCCCCTGATGATGTTGTCAAGTGGATGGAGATTTGAATGAATATGTGAGGTTATGATATCAAATGTTTAGCAAGTTACTGAAGGACAGTTGTGATCTACATGAATGAACCATTCATTGTAGCAGCTAGATAGTGATAACTTGTGAACCAGTATAAAGAATATTCTCTTAAAGCGAAGGTTGATTCCTGCAAAAAGGTGGAAAATAATTTGTGAGCCATCTCATTCTTTTTATGTCAGTTTGGAAGAATATCATAGTAGAAAATGTCCCCTGAAAAAGGAGTACTCTTCAAATACCCTCATATTTGATCTATGAAGAGAAAGAGCTGAAGTGTTCGGGCCAAACATTAATGCTTCATGTGTGTGTAGTCCCATATACCCATTTCTGTGTGCAGTACTTGTGTTTTCAGCGAGATGGAGTCATTTTCTTATCATTTTGATGATTCCAAAACCTCACAGTTATATACACAAATTTTTCTTTTCGACATCATCACCTTTTTTCCAATTGCTTTGAGACAGTTTCTTTCACAATGTAATCGCATGACCAGGGCTCAACCTTATCTTTAGAATTAGATATAAAAAGTTTAAGAGTCTGGAGACAAACTGGACCCCTCAGAATCTTGGCCCTCTCTTGGTTGAGCCATGCATGCAGTCAGTGGGGTGTCTAGAGCCAATTTTCAAACGGAATCTACACCGAGTGGGTACTTCAACTTACGGACTTGTGTTACAACCGCCCTTTCAGCCCCGCTGCCTGCCCTGAAATATTGCATGCGGAATTCATGAAAAACATGAGAGGTATAGCGTTACTGCACTGAGAAGCTCATTACCGCACTGTACTTTGTATAAATGTACATGCCATTGGTATTTAGTGGCCAAATTGCTGATCATACCTTTATCATTCGAAGGGAATGGTTGATATGTACCTGGTACTAGTTTAGTGTCAGAAAGTCGTAGGTACAGGAGTGGGCTGTTTGGAGATTAAGGTTTCTGTTCTATTATTATATGCATGTACGTGATTTAATCTTGACTTGATGTGGATAACAAACAAAATGTATACAAACATGCATGTGTATACTTGGTATAGGTCTGAAATATTTGAGATATTTACCTTTTTGTATCGCAAGTGGAGCTACAACCTTTTACCAGCACAGCTTCTATCCATATTAAAGTGCTTTGCATCTTTACTATGAATAAACCATGCTGTATACAACTCCCCTTGAGCATTTTGCTTTGCTAGGTATTTTACCGTCATGTTGTATAATGTGACGGGCTATCAAAGAAAGGAGGTTCAAGCATGGTTAAAGAGTACCAATCATCAAAAAAATATTTTGTTCTGTATGTTAGAGGTTCCACGTTGCTGAACTCCAAATATGCGCAACAAATATGAGCTCTATATAAAGAGATAATGCAAGTTTAAAAACACTCTCAATATAAAGTGGACGCTCTCCCCAGGAATAGGGCCCGCCCTCCCGCCCTTCAAGCCAGACTCCAAGTTCAGTTCCGTGTGCACACTTTGCTTGTTATCCTTTATTTTCTTCATAATTCTTAAACTGTTAACCCATAGAATGCCAGGCAAAGATTTTTTTAGGTTGATTTTATACGTTCTAGTGGTACGCTTTAAGTTTTTGAATTATTCATCGGTGTATTCCATGCTGTACCTTTGACTGTCTGCCTTTGTAATCAAAGGGAAAGGGGTGTTAGATGGTTTATTCATTTTACTTCAACTCAAAGTTGAAGCAACCTTTTTTTAAAAATTTCATTAAAGATCATGTCTGCTGGGAGCCTGAAGGGTGTTAATGCTATGTGAAGAGGATATGAGTTAACACCGTTCAAGCTCTCAGCGTGCATAAACAGATGTAATTTAGGTAGCTTAGCGAAACGACGTAGCGCGTAAGAACGCGGGAAAAACGCATATGACAAATTTGCTCAAAATCATAATTTTATTCTATAAAGGCAGACTCAAAATATTACAATGTAGAATTAGTATTCAAATATTTGAACAATTTTAAGCAAAATAATATGAAAAGTTTTATTCAGATATGTCTATTTCTAATTTTAAA